>JAOTAV010025052.1:0-21744 GCA_026546445.1 Cyclargus thomasi
ACCGATTTTGATGAAATTTTTTGTGCTTATCCGGTATCTATGAGAATCAGCCAACATCTATTTTTCATCCCCCTAAAATTATTTATATGGCAAAATAACATTTGCTGGGTCAGCTAGTAAAATTCTAAAATGCATCTACTGAAATCTTACAAGTTATGTACACTTCCTTAAAACGTAACTTTTGTTTTCTTCTTTATATAATAAAATGAGAATCACTCAATCCTAGAAGTAGGTCATCAAGTTTAGTAAATTAAGATTAACCTCAATCTGCAAGTAAAAATGCGGGTTGAGAACCTCGACGCGCGTTTCGCCCGAACGCAGGGGCATCCTCAGAATCTGGATTTTTACTTGCAGGTTGAGGTTAATTTTCGCGGAATATTGCTAAAAATCTTAATTTACTGAACTTGAAGCTATGGATTTCCGCAAAGTAACGCCTGATTCTATTAAATACTTAAGAAGTGGGTGTCGTTGAACTTAAATAGCTATCATACCGTTGACTTGCACAAGCCACACGGCGTCGGCTGCACCCCAGATGGCAGCGAGGGCGTAGAACACGAACCACTGCTCCGCGCTCGGCCGCCACAGCAACAGAGCCGACAGCAGGCACAAGTTAAGGAGCTGCGGAGAAAATATTAGACAATATACATATCAATATTTCCATACATTATAAATTCGGAAGTGTGACTGTCTGTCTGTTACGACACGCTTAAACCACTCGACCAATTTTTGATGATATTTGGTAGAGATACTTTGAAGCCCAGGAAAAGACATCCATCTGATGGCATGGCAGTGGCATCGCCAAGTCGAGCGCGATTTAATGATTTGAGAACATCTAAATAATACCAGAAGACTGAAATTTTCACCTTCTAGTAAGCTCACAAAACATATATAAAGTCCGAATTCGACATTTTCGACACTCACTCACTCACTCGTGATCATCAAAATGAAACTACTACTTCCCATAAACTCAGAGAGCTGAAATTTGGTACAGATTTAAGGTTTGATGGTCACACAAAAGAAAAGCTATAAAAACTAGAATAATTGATTTCTCTCGCGGGTAATATTTTCATATCACTCGCTGTATCGCAAACACCCTTTGGGGTACGTCATAAAATATTTTAGATTCATTCGCGTTCTTAAACTGCATACAGAGTAGTAAGTAGTAACCGCAATTGAAGTCATTATTATGAAAGTCCAGAAACAAACTTACCAAGGCTGTCAGCATGACAGGATAGCGTCCTGTTACTTTGACGACCGCGCCTGCTATAGGTGCTGCTATGGCGTTGAACACCCCGAAGCAGATCATCACGAAGCCGATGTTGGGTATGCCATACGCACATCCGACGAACGCCTGCAAGTAAACGATTCCTTTTATCAACCGCAATTTAAAGATTGCCTGCATTTTAATTCAGGAGTATATTTTTAGAAAAAAATATTCATTTATGTTAACAAATATATTCGTATCGTTGCGTCAAAATTCGTTTATCTTGTGTGAGCCATATGTTTTCCGGGATAAAAAGTATCATATGTCCACGGGCCTCGAAGTATCTGCATACCAAATTTTAGCAAAATCGGCTCAGCATTTTAGGCGTAAATGGGTAATAGACAGACAGGCAGATATAGACAGACAGACTGACTTTCACATTAACAATATTATACCTTTATTATTCTGGAAGAGTGAAAAAATCAAAAGTCCGGAGAAGAGGCCTTGTTTCAATAAAAAATCTTGAGATTCTTTTGCCGATTATTTTCTCACAGACCATTTGAAAGACACATTATTTTTGTTTTTAACAACCTTAAATGTACTGCATTTTGTTTTCAATCTAAAAAGCCAAGACCGGTCGCAAGCCTGAGAAAAAGTAAAAAATCCTGAGATCTCAGGCCAATCCTATGATATACTACTCGTATATCTCATATATATATTCAAAAAATCCTGAGATATGAAAGCCCTAAACAAGATCACTTAAGTGCAGTACTGAAAACCATACTTTTTAAAGAATTTTAAATTATAATAAAATAAACATATTGATTGGCTAATTTACATTAACTCCTTAACTGACGTCAGTGCTGGCGCTGAAAACTCACACTTTCCACGCAGTTAGTAGTACGTCAGGCGACAGTACTCTACTGTGCCAGATCAGCTGACACGGCAGTCGACTTACGTCAATTACTGACTTAATGTAAATCTTCTATAAATACATAATATAATAAAACAATTAAATTGGTATGTCTGTACAATCAATATTTTTACTTAGGCTTAGGGGTAGTAATAGAACACAAATCGACAGAAAAAGTTGTCTGATTGTCCGTTTGTACGCGCTAATCTCCGGAACTACTGGATGGATTCGAATAAATCTTTTTTTATTTAATAGCTTTTAAGTCTAGGCAACATACTTTTTATCCAGGGAAAACGTACCGTTCCCGTGATATACAAATTTTCGCGCAACAAAGTTGCAGGCATCAACTAGTTTGTCATAATATTATGATTAACAAAATCATATTCCCGTTTTGCTTCGCCTTTAAGAATGTGTTTTTGGCGTTTAAGAAGCATAGCTACAAGACTTCTATCCAACCAACCTGCGTAAAATCAGCTGCCATAAACGCTTGTTCAGCTCCGATATAGCCTATAACGGGCAGAAGCAGCAGCTGGTACTTGTGCCTGAGCTGTTTCAAGGTCACTGCTAGGAGACGCAACCCTGACTTGCCGTTAGCGATTGGCTGCCTGCCTGAATTGTACCTGAAATCATCACTGTCTGGTCAAGACTTTCTATTCTCTTTAAGGGTTAGTTTATAAATAACTAGATAATTAATGTTCTCAAATGTATAACACATTTATGTATGTTAGACATGTATATGTTTTTGATGAACGCTGAGTAACTGTATTGAGACAAAAATAATGGAAATCAAAGACGAATTGAGCATTGGAAAAATCAGGCTACCAGATCCAGAGCGGTCCAATTTTTTTCCTACCTACTTTTCCTCTTTGAGCAGTTCGTATTTAGCTTACTTTAACTCTTACCTTAGAAACCTTTCTGAAAGCCACTGTGGCTACGAATTAAGAGGCTTTAAAAGGGTTATTGACGTGGTCAACTAGTATTATATATAAAAAATGCTAGTTTGGGCAGCTTTGGGTTCTGTTGGCCTCATAATATCGCCTTTTCTGCTACATCGATTAGTCCCAGCTCCCAGGCTGTTGCTATATTTCTTGAGTGGTTCTAATGAATACCTGCTGAGCGAATCGACTCCAAACGCAACGAGGAACACCGCCGCAGCCATACACGCCAAGTAGATGCCCGCTATCAGCTGTATCTTCATGGCAGATGGAGGCTCCAAATTGACATTGTCCTAGAAACAATCCTTTATTAGACCTTCATATTAGGCTTTCCATAAAGATTAAGGGCTCCTTGTTCCAAAACTTGGACCGACGTAGAAAAGATGATGGCCGCGGAGCCGCGTCGCTCGAGCTTTTTTAGGTATTTAGGAATCATCATTAAGGAAATTATTCAAAATTATTATGAATTTAAGCGAGCTCCACTAGATAAATACTTAAACTAAAGATTGGTATTAAAATTAAATTAAAGTTGTTGGTTGGTTTTCATATCCCGAATAGAATAAACAGTTTTACCAGGTGCAGCTACTTCTCGAGTGCTTAAGTTTTTTTTACATAAAATCTGCACACATTTAAAAAACTGTTGATATGACAACCCCTGCATAGTTTAAAAACTCTTACGTGAGCATCGCTTCCGCTGCAGAAGTTGACCCCGCAGGCGGCGGTGAGGTCTCGGGGCTCCGGCTTCAACTCAGGTGGGGTAAAATTCCTAATGAGCGCCGCGGCCGTCACATCCATCGAACTGCTGTCACCGATAGACGAAGACAGGACTGGAAATTTTAAAAGGCGATTTAAAATATAACTTTTTGGTAATGGAACCACCTGAGGACTATCCACTTCCCAACTAAGAATTATCAAAATAGTTTTACTAACGGCGAAGGTTATGCGTTTTAAAACGAACATACATGAAATAACACATAATATTATAATGCAATCGAATTAACTTGGAATTTGCCTCACGGTTACAAGCCATTAGAAACATGTACCTATCATTGTTGTTCTGTTTTTTTTTCGTTATTTAAATTTTGCATACTGTAGATAGGTCTGTAACCTAATAAAGATACGTAACATGTTTCTACTGACCATTATAATTCAAACGAAATTAATTTAATCGAACACGATTTAAAATGAATATGACATGATACATGTCAGTCGTGACAAAACATTAATGATATCCCGGTAACAGACGGCTTCCTGACGTGCTACACTCAAAGTGCCCAATGTCATATCATTGATGAAAGATAATTTCCTGTGATAGCGCAAATATTCGCCAACTCGTAAATTACTCGCCGACGGGTAAGGTCAGGATTAGAATTTGCCACTGAAATAAATCATCACTAAATACATTCTAAATTAACTGAAGGCAAGACACAGTTTGCGTAATAAAGTAATTATTACTTGCGGTCTATACTAAAGGTACTTGACCATCGGGTGTGATTTGGTGCATAAGGCTGATAAAGACTGAATGGCTTTTGTACGAAAATTGACATTTTAAGACATTATACATATACATTATACATATATACACCACATATTTTTATATACGAGCGAAAAAACGCAGCTTCGTAAGAACTCGCGAGATTTTAAGACGGTATAAAATTTTTTATCTTTTGGCAAAGCCTTATCGGTGATAATTTATCGAGTAAAAGATAAAAAGTTTAACAAATGTCTCTAGTCGTACCAATCTACGATAACTATTTACTTAGTGATTTCAAATAGTAGCCTTTCAAGTTAGGAAAAACAAATTAATTTACTGCAAGAGTAATTTATTCTTGTCCAGTTCACAACCTACTACGACAGAGCATTTATTGTAGTTGGGTCTACCCTCCAATCGCAAATGAAATATTGATAACTCTTTGCGATAAAATCATTCCGGAAATCCTTGTGTCAAAGTGCGAGTCACGCAAAGCTCGGCCAGGCGGCTGACAAACGACTAACGACTAATAAACTCCCGACCTGTCGGAAATATATTTAGATCAAGGTGAGACCGACAATAGCGATCAAAAGTCTAATCGTAAGCGAGACAATAAAATAATGTGACAAGTCCTAACCGTATTAGGAAGGAACAAGGGAAGTAACACTTCCTACTTTTTTTGATTAAATAATGTGATATGCTAGGTTAATGTTTTATTATTTACTACTAGTAATTGGTATTAATTTATTACTTTATATAATTGATTTATTTATTAAAGCCTTATGTGGTGATCTTAACTCCTACTCTTAATTGTTTATTGTAGTTTCGTGACATTGCTTGTTTTACATCCGACTGGTCCGTGTAGCCTTAGGTGTATGCCGCCAACATGTTGGCAATAAGCACCCGCATTAACCGGAAGCGTGTCGCCGACATGTCAGTGGATAAGGTGTGTAGTGCACTTAATCTATACATATAATAAAACAGTAAAATTGGAGTATCTGTACTAGTATAATTACTGGACGGATTTAAATAAATCTTTTTTGTTAAATAGCTTTTAGGTTTCACCCGATTCCCGCGATATACAAATTTTTGCGCAACGAAGTTGCGGGCACCAACTAGTAACATATATTGAAACATTTAATCACTAATGCTAAAATTAATAATATAACTAATAGTGCAAAAATAAAATCTCTTATTTTTACTTTCGAAAAACTTTGCAATATACCTAATAATTTATAGTTTTACAAAGCTAACTAAGCGGATCGTTTCAAGGAACCTGTATGGATGTAAGTGCCATGTTAATTTGTGCGTATTGTAATTTTGCGATTGTTGCTATTAGTAGGTGGCGCAAGGCCACTGTAATGACTGTCAACTCGCCCGTGACTTTTTCAACTTTCAAGGCTCCAATAACGAGCCCAACAATGACGTCATTTTAATATCTTTTTTTTTTGACTTGGCTTATTTTTAATTATAAGTTTCTTATCCGTGTAAAATGTTTTGAGTGTCTACTTATTTTTATTTCATAAGACTTAACCTGCCTCTCCAAATGACTACTTAGCAATATTGCTAAGACCAATTCTTTTTGCTGTTTTCCTTGCAAATAAGTACTAATTTTGCAAAACAATAATTTCACAATCAATTGATTTTGAAGTGACTGTTTTGTTAAAACTATTCGATATTTTATAATGCACAGAAAATGTACTAAAACCGAATTGCAGAGCAGTTTCTTTTGCAATGAAACTATATATACTATATATAACGATCATTTTAGATCCTCTGGTTTGAAACTTTTAATTTATTTTCTGTATAATACAAAGCAAAATAACTCACTAGCAGATGAGACGAGATTGCCCCAGATCTGCGCCATCTGGTAGAACATGAAGAACAACCCGAAGAACCGCACCACTAGCACGTCAGCTGGTACTCCTGACAACTTCGCGTACGGCTCCGCCACCTGCACCGACAAATATCTTTTGACTGTCACGAATAACTACTTAATATAGGTCTTTGTAATAATAATAATATCTATGGACGTTTCACACCACAACAGTCTTGCCCCGTGGTAAGTACCCGAGGGAATTGTGTTACAGGTACCAGACAACAGAAATATATTGAGTACTATACAAATATTTAAGATTTTTACTATACGATAAACATATTTAATACACATCCACGACCCAGGAACTTTGAAAAACTTTTTTTGTTCCGTCGGTGGGATTCGAACCCGCGACCCCCGGCTACCAATGTGCTCAACCACTGCGCCACAGAGATCGTCGATCTTATATGCATAATCTAGATATGCAATGTACCCTCGACTATATCAAACTCGTTCTAACAAGTCGCTGTAGCGAACTGGTGAAGAACATAATACAAAGCTGCCTCTATTTATGTCTAGAGATCGCATCAATCGAAGCTCTCTTATGGGTCACGGTTCTCGTGAACACACGAGCTTTGTCTGCTAACTGCGATATCCAAAAAACTAGCTTTATACTAAAGGCTTGCTTGGCATAAAATATTAAGGATCTGGTGGTGCACTTGCGGACCGCCACCGAAGCCCACCATCATGCCGGTCGGCACCAGCGTGTGCAGGTGCGGTTAGAACTGCACCACGATATACAGTAGCTACTACGAGATGCATCACAGCTATACACTCACCACGGACAGATAGGTGCACTTGGCGCACCACAGTGCACCGCCACCGAAGCCCACCATCATGTCGGCCGGCACCAGCGTGTGCAGGTGCGGTTAGAACTGCACCACGATATACAGTAGCTAATACGAGATGCATCACAGCTATACACTCACCACGGACAGATAGGTGCACTTGGCGCACCACAGTGGACCGCCGCCGAAGCCCACCATCATACCGGCCGGCACCAGCGTGTGCAGGTACGGGTAGAACTGAGCCGCGATGAACGGCATGTACGCTATGAAGGACAGTGCTACCGTCCACTTGCAGCCCAGCCATCTGGAAAAGTACAGATGTCTGGAACTTTTCTACCAAAAAAAAAAATTTTTTTTCGTAATTAAACTAAGATTAAAGTGCTCATTAAGGTGATTGCTGTACCTTTTTTAATTTTATTTTCAATATTCCTTGCATAAATAAATAGAAAACGACTCGTTATTTGAATATCGGCATTAATTTTTTTACTTAATGCTTTTTTTACTTAATTGCAATACTCAATGAAAAAGTTTCTAACAACGTACTTGATCACAATAGCCGGTAGGAATACATTCGAGAGTATTAGCGAAAAGTATATCGCTGCCAAAGTGAAGGTGCCTGCAGCGGCATCAGTGTTAACAGAGGACTGGAGGTTGGCGGCGCCGTGGAAAGCGGTGAAGTGGACCATGAACGCGAACCCCAGCACGAAGATGTTTCGGTTGATACGCCATTTCTCGTTGTTACCGAACACCACGGGCATGATGGCCTAGAACAATGAAAAAATACTGCATCTTTTTTGTGAAATTAGGGTACAAGCAAGCAGACGAGTCATCTGATGAAGATAACACGGATACTTGTAATATAAGAGGAGTTACAAGTGTAGATGAGGGAATGAGGTGTAGTTAGTTGGGAATCCGGTAAACTCACTCACTGGACGAAGCAAAGCGCAACGCTGTTTTACGCCAGTTTTCTGTGAGGCGTAAATATCACATGATACTAGGACATGCTTTATAGTAATGATAATTGTAGTAATTATTGTACTTAATATTAACGTTTTAATAGAATGAAAAGTAGATTTTATGCCCTAGTAAGATTGTTTACATTGAATATTTATTTATTCTCGTTATAAAAAAATAGGAAATGTAATACAAGTTCAAACCGGCTGCTCTGGCAGAAAAAAGTCCACAAGAAATTCTATATCGATGTTTGTGGTTTAAACTTTATTGAAATAATGTAAATAATTAAACGACAAAAAGTTGTTGACAATACGCGTAGAACCAGCTCAAGGGATGGACCGTTGTCGAAACTCTACCGCTAATAATAAAATTCTAGAACTTTATAGGTTGTTTTTGAAAGTGTAAAAGTATGTATATCTGGGGACAAAAAAACTTCGTAATAGCAATATTGCCAGATTTGCTCTTCAATTCGTTTTAGTACATTTTGTTAAAAAATCGAATAATTTTTATGAGAAAGAAACTTCAAAATCAGTTTAAATTGATCGTAAAATCAGTATTTGCAAAATTATTAGTTATTAACAAAAAAAATTACAAAACTAATTGTTGTTAGCAATTTTGAATATTGACCTTTTTAAGGTTTCCCTAAAAAGGTCCCTTAGCAATATTGTTTACAGCAATTAATTTTGTCATTTTTCTGCAATAAAACTGCTAATTTTTCAAAACGGGGGGGGGGGCTATTATGACCTCTTATTTCCAGCCAAGTTCCAGCAAGTTTACGAACTAGCTTTCAAACCAATTCCATTCAAGTTACGCCATCAAATACTTAACTCTTATTATTTTAGCACACTTACTTCATAATGTAATCTTTGTGTTTAGTTTAATAATTATTTATGTTTAATGTTAGTTAAATTCATAATGTCAATATCAGAAAATACTTCGTAATTACTAAGCTTACGATAAAATTGTAATTATTATGATTTCCGGAAGTTAAATTTCAGTGATACTACAGATAATTAGGTATCCGGTTGGAAAGATTTTTTTAATTTATTCATGACCGATGTACTCTTTTTCTTCAGTCAATATTTTTTTACAATTTTACGATCCAAATTATGTTATTGAGTTAGAGAGAGAGAGAGAATGATAAATGTTAAAAACAAGATAAGCATAAACATCTAGTTTATTCTAATTATTTTACTATATTTATTATATTAATCACTACAATAACCAATAAAGTATAAAATAATGTTAAATATAAAATATTTAACAATATGACTTGAAAGCATTATTTACTAAAAAGGAGATAAAATAAATTTGTCTTGTAAACAATTCATAAGTTGATATTAGTTGGCGTAAAAAGAATGGCTTTATTTGACAGATTTTGACGTAAAAGCAATCCAGCTGATAAAATTTAAAGGAAATTAAGTCATCCTTTTTATACATTTACATCGCGAATCGTTAAATTATATACTGCATATTATGTTAATACTATAATATTTACTAATCCACCCACTCAGCAAGGAAATGTGGCAACATTTCGTAACCACTAATAGTACTATATCCATACTATAATATCTGCCCACTCAGCTACATCTAGTTGATAGTTAGCGTTTAGAGTGAATTTTAATAAGGAACTTTTAAATTCTTCAAAATAAAGCAACTCAATTATGAGAAACTTATCTGCGTGCCAGATAAATACAAAGTTTGCTTTTTTTGCTGCAGAAAAGTTTTTCGATTTAACCATAGCACCTTTAAAAAATTAGTCATCTGTTATGTTAAAAGGTACTTTGGTTAAATCGCCGAACTTGGCACAAAATTTCATATAAAATGTCATAATTTGAACGAAATTCCATGCCAACGTATTTTGAACCGACGAATTTTTTGTATTGGTTAGTCCCAGAGGATATGTATCCGGGTTAGTCCGTTTATCGATAAAGGTTATAGGCTGTATAACATCACGCTACGACCAGAAGGAGCCTAGCAATAATTAAAAAAAATGCTGTAAAAATATAAAGTTTCACGCGGACTTAGTCGTGGACTACAACTAGTAATTGGTAGAATCTGCACCAGAGAACATAACGAAGCTATTATAATAACAAATTAAAGTAGAACAATCCGGGTATTATGTTTACATAACACTACATATAAAATAGCAACCTGCATACCATTCAATAATATAAGTATTATCGGCGTCGTATGACCGTATTGTTTATCAAAGGTCAATATGGAGCCATATGCATCTACAGCACATTACTGAATGCAATACACACAACTATATAGGGTTATTAAACGCATATTTGCGGCATGCGTTATTAGAATATTTGTGGTGCATCTGAGATCGAATCCAATATTGTACCAAACGTTTATCCACAGTGGCGTAACTATATGGCTGGCAGAATCCACGAACCCCGACTCAGGGGGACCCCTGCCCGAGTCGCTAGCTAAGAAATATTTATTATAACGTATGTTTCTTCTGTTTGTTTGTCTGTCCTTCCTTCACGCCCTAACGATGCAACCAACCGACTTAATTTCTGGCATACGAGTACACTAAGTTGAAAGGACGAAGAGTAACATAGGCTACTTTTAGACTTGAACATGTATCCAATCAAACCAAATATTTATACGAATTTTTTTCATTTCTACGAGAGCGAAGTCGCTGCTAGTATAATAAAGCTAGATTAATATAAAAATAAGTCTGGTTTTTCTTTCTGAAGCTATACCTTCAAAATACATGCACCGATTTCCTCGGTTTTACATTCGTTGGAAATGTCTCGTGATGTTTATAGCACAGAAAATTCAGAAAAATTACAAGAGAAAAGCAGGAAAACAGAGAAAATCGTTTTTCACATACAGCGCCATCTCTGATACATACTATGCACTACAACGGCACTAGTACGTGATTTTTACGCGATTTTCGAATTCCACGCGAATGTAACCGCGGGCAAAAGCTAGTATTTACTAAATACTGCTCTTTGCATCTAGTCTAAGGTATTTCACTGGCTAATAGGAAAACTTTCTTGATGTTTCGTGTGAGATAGTAAATTATGAAAAAGGATTATGTAACACACAATAGTACATTATGTAAGGCTTCACGCACGTAATCCTGGGATCACAGGCCAGCTAAATATGCTCGTAATAGTCAGATAACTTATAAATAAATCCTTTATTCCTATAAGATTGTATAACAAGGATAGATTTCTTCGAAAATATGAGTATAACAAAATCTACTCATTTCTATCGTTGGTATAGTTCTAACTTCCTGTTAAAGTTTGCTTTGATGATTCTCCACCAATCACGCCAAAACTAGTTATAGTAAACAAATTTTAGGCATTGAGACAAGGTATAGGTGTTCGTGGCCAAGTCTACCCGACTTTCGGTTCCGCTTGTATAGCTGCCACTGACCTCTATTTTATAAATACGCTGGACTGACGATACCATTTAAAATGACAGTTCTTTACTGATGATACTGATACGATTTCAAGCGCCCCGACAGGTCGGGAAAAGAACTAAATTTGACGTGACTTGCAAATAGCCGCTTAATAATGAATGAAAACAGTGACATAGTGTTGGAAGTTTTCTGTCGATAAAACTTATATCGATATTTGTGACATAACTGTGCGAAGGTAAGTAATGAATAATATTAAAATAAGACAGATATACTATTATTTTCAAAAGAAACCTTACCTACTTCACTCTATCTACGATCGCATCACATATTTGAGGTACATAATACTTTTTTATCGATATATTTTATCTCAATGTCCCATCTCTATCATCTCTTCCTTTCCCGGCCACGACTGCCATCAGCGCCAAGATGGTGCAAATCAAACATCCTTACCATGGCTGGGCTTGTCATCAGTCCAGCGTATTTATATAGAGGTCTGTGATAGCCATAGATAGTAGGTATGATCCCAAAAAGAGGCATCTACCATGTACTAATAAGAAATTTTCTGATTTAATGTACATAATACGGATGCTTACCAGGCCTAGATTTATAAATAGGCCGCTGTCTGGCCTATGGGCGACAGCGTCCTAGCCCCTATGGTGACAGAAATAGTGGCCTATACTCATAAAAAAATTAAATCTGTCACTGGTTCCAGCAGAATATTGCTTCTCAGTTTTAAGGCCTTCGCAATCTTTGGACCACAATCAGCGATGTGTGTATTAAGAAAGAAAACTTCCATGCGTACGTAGATCCCTCTTATAATGTCTAGAAGAAATAGATTCAGCGCATATTAAGTTTTATACTCGTGTCAACAGATGCCATAATGCTCTGAGCTTCAATTTATCTTACTCTACCCGTAATTGTGAACAAAACAAGATGTAGAGATAAAGCACGATGTTACTGTACACTTTTACCCCACAATATGGGTCTAAAATCTAAAAAATTAAAGGAGAATAAAATACTAATAATATAAGCTATATAAGTAAGTAGTCATAAAAATGCTCTAAAAACTTTTACCAAGTATATTAAGTAAGAATTTAAATTAATTATTGGGACCTGTAAGTTTTGGGTCCCATTGGGTCTAAAGTCATATAAATCTATCTTCTATATATCTACATATAAAAAAACAGTAAAATTGGCGTGACTGTACATTTAATATTTTTACAAAATCAATGGCTAAGGTACACAAATCGATAAAAAAGTTGTCTGTCTTGTTGTACGCGCTTAGCTCTGGAACTACTAGATGGATTTGAACATTTTTTTTGTTTAATAGCTATTAAGTTTAGCCAACATATAGGATACTTATATTCCGGGTAAATGTACGGTTCCCGCGCGATACATAACTTTTCTCGCTACGAATTAACCGGCACTAACTTGTATTGAATTAATTTATACCCAACCACAAAAAGCATGACACCACAAATAGCAGACATAGTAAAACTTTGAAAAAATTAAATAAATGCATTGGATAGATAAACCTCTGTTGAAACGCGAACGTTAGCATAGAAGTTTACAGTTGAAAGTGCGATAGGATGCTCTACCTGTCGTGTAACCCGGCAATCCTGAAGCACTACTCTCAAACTGGTACTGGTTGTACACTCTCGCCGAGATACAGCGAGACCGGCCGAGTGCGAGAGTGTACATAGCACTCGCCTCGTCTCGCCTGTCCTCAGGCGAAAGTCTCGCCAGTGTATAGCCAACATTTAAGTCCTCAGACTCGAACGAATGCTGCCGTCCTAGCCTATCAACGTTATTCTACGTTTTATGAGTAGGACGCAACACTCCGATTCTTTCGTTTGAGTCGCAAAACGTTTTCAGAGTACGGCTCCTGCAAAGTAAACTGGATTTAACAATTTGCTGATGCGAGAAGAAAGAGTTGTTTTATAGAGCAGACTAGGTTTAATTCTCGAAAAGAAAATGCCATTTATGGTGAACATTGTCGAAACGGTCGCTTAGAACAGTATTCTGCTAACAATATTGTGCCGCGGTATATTGGTGCACACTGCACAATTGTACGCGTAGTTAGTTAACCTGATTCCTAACTTTGACGAGTCTTAAAAACGGAAACTTTCAGGACGATCGAGTAAGGACAATTCTTTAATTCATAAATATTTTTCATTCATAAAAGTCTCTTTATAAACGAAAACAGCGTTAAAAATTTTTGATCACGCCCTTAAGTTTTAAGTGCTGACTTTTAACACCCGCACCGTTATCGGTGACGGTGGCCGGTTTCATTGAAATTAGGCCTGTTAAGCAGGAGTAATTTTTATAGTGCCCAAGTGTGTGCGCAGTACACAAGAGCACTCTCTTCCTTTACTCTCATAACCCAGTCCCGGATGACCGACACGACTGGCGCAGGACCGACTTTTTACATGCCCATCCGACGTGAATCATCTTACTTGTCATACAATCAGGTGATCAGCCTGTATTGTCCTAACCAAACTTGGATATAACGTGTTTCCAACGCGGGAATCGAACCCAAGACCCCCGAGTCAAGAGCAGAGCTGACTATTAATACGGGCCTCAGGACCCAATGGTCCTTAGAGTACACTTGTGTACATTTTTTGTTTAGACATTTTGACCACATTATAATGAGAAGAGATGAGATTCATGCCTATGTGTCTGTCCGTCGTTCTCCCTAGTCACTACAGAATCGCAATCAAGTCTAGTATTTTACATAAAAACTGGGCAGCATTGAAACCGAGTAAAATTACATAGCGCGTAACTCTACGTTTTCCATCCCGTAGTTACAAAGACAACGTAAGGCCGACATTAATTGGGCGTAGTGTCACTGTGCCACATCCGTCACATTGTCACAACCATGGACTGGAGGTTTAAACAGTGACATTGATGTAACTTGCATCCTTAGCAATTGAAGACATAAGTGGAAGAAGCAAATAACTAACATTGTACAACCTTCGAGTAAATGCTCATTTTTTACCCATAGAATGTTGATAAATCTTGTAATTTAGCGATTTCAATATCTAGCTAGTCTATTTAGCTGCACATTAAAAGTTCACCCCAGAACGACCTGGTGAATACCTTTTATGCCGGAAATTTTGTGTATGATTTAAATATACCCGCGCAATAAAAGAATTTTGGTAGATTCTAGTTACCTTAGTAACTTAAGCTGACTCAAATGGGGACATCCCAAAAAATGCCAATATATATCTTTCCGAGAAGTTTAAAAGCTAGGCGGCCTGTCAGTGTCGAAAAATATATTAAAAACGCTGTCAATATTTTTGTACGGTTTTGCACTAATTTTGCGATCAATATATGAAATTTTGTGCCAGGTCTGTCTAAGAATATATTGACTCACTGGCCCTCAATGCAAATGAGAGAAATAATACTCCTCAGTGTTGGTACTCTCCAAGGGATTGCTTAGCATAAGTATTGTAGGTCTTTCAATGAGTGCGGATGTTGAAGTGAATCAATGAATAACACTTGTTATTGAAAAACGAACTCTAAATACATAGCCCCAAAATCCATTTTCCCGCTCCTAATTCTGCATCCGGTTTAGATTTGGATGTATACAAATAGTGATAAAGTTACGTTCGAGAATTGACTATCTTCCTTATCCTGTGGTAAGATTTGTAGTAGTTGTACCTTTTGGAATAATTTGTTTTTTTTTAATGATATTTTACCCCCTAAAAGCGAGCAGACGGGTTACCACCTGATAGTTTGTCGGCTGAAGATCAAGGACTGTACTCCGAAAACATTTCGAGATTCAAACGAACGAATCGGTATCGGAAATCTGTCGATGTTAGAGTAGGACAGCAATTTTAGTCAAGTCTGAGTACTTGAATGTGCTGTATCAGAGTTAGATTCCAAAGCCAAAGCCTAGATTGATTACTATAGCCCTAGTTTAAAAGGAACTAAGTAAGTCATCTTTAAATAAACGGACGGACGGATTTCTTGTTTGCGACGTAGTATCTAAGGGCTCTCACACAAAACTGCGAATTCGCATCGCATCGCAAATATCTGCGGCAAAACTTATACTAAAAATGACATTACGATGCAATGCGATGCGAATTTGCAGTTTTGTTTTGGAGCTCTTAAAACGCCGCCGCGCCGCACCCGGTACCACACAATGTTGTAAGCTTTTACTGGCATACTGTCATCCATGAGAGCCCTGACCTGCTTGATTGTATATACTCTGCCCTAACTAGACAATAACACTAAAATACCCTCAAAGCTATAGGTAGCAACTAATAAATGACTACCGTAAAAACTGAAGGCAAAATATAATTTAGATTATTATTGTTTGAAATCACGCAAAGCGGGAAAACGTAATTTGGTAACAAGGTGAGAGACTGAAGTTGCTAATTTCCAGAAAATCGAAAATGAAATAAAAATACCACAAGCGGAAATTATATCCAATACGATAAGTGTTAGATTTATGAGTATAGTTATCATAAGGAAAATGCGCGGTCATATTCGTGATTGTTAAATTGGACTCAATCAAGGAGCGATCCACGGGCCAGTTGTAAGGAAGTGTTGGAAAATTGTACTGTGCCTTGTTAGTCGTCTCCGACCGCCCAAGAGGTATTTTGGATTTACTCGAGCGCATCAGATTAAGCTAGTGTAGGCTTTCTACGTATCTCTGGTTATCATTGTATAAAAATAAAATTTCTTAGTTAGGTTCTTAAAAGCTATTTTTAAATACTGAAATGTCGTCGAAACTGGCAGATTAACATAATGGGGGGTAATAAAAATTCGTCGAAGAACACTTTCACATAAACACTGATGTTCTAAATGTAAGAAAGGCTTGTAATAAAATAAAACAATAAAGCCTCATATTTCCGAAACCAAGCATCCCAGATATTTTATGTCACACTCGACTAAATGTTATAGGCCTTGCCGTCTAAAATCGTGTAATAAATATTCAATGCAAATAATGTTTTCAATTAATTTTCTTTTTTATAACCTTAAAATGGCTGTAGCGTATAAACCCACCGCTAAAATAAAGTATGATATTTTCTCGATTTTGCCTGATCTACATTAATTTATTCTCTCACGTCCCCTACCATGTGGAGCTGTTACTTTACTGTACTGGCTGTTGCCCGCGGCGTAGCTCGCAAAATTCGAAAATCGAGTAAAAATACGAGTGTTTTATTTTGGCAAGATAATGTTATTCTAAGATCAAAGTACCGTTATAGTAAATTATATACCTGTAGATTCCATAGTATATACTATAAATGAAAAAAATCTATGGAATCTTTGCTCCAGAGGGGCTAAAACGGTCACTTAGCAATATCGCTGAGAGCAATTCATTTTGTAATTGTTTTTTGCAAATAACTACTAATTTTGAAAAACAGTAACTAATTTATCAAAACTATTCGATTTTTTAACAAAATGTATTAAAATTCATCGCAAAGCAATTTCTTTGCAATATCGCTATTAAAACCTTTTTAGACCTGCAGAGCCCAGTATCGTCTAGATTATGAATTTTTACTTACCAATAAACTAGACCTTAGTCAACAGCTATAGAGAAAATAATAACTAAATTAATTTCTATAGCTTACAGTTCTACCATAGAGAAATTATACCTATAAAACCTACCTATAAAATAATTGGTCTATGGTTCTTCGTTAGTAGAAAATAGGTTTTTTCTACTACTATAGTTTATTTAAAAAGCATTTTATTTGATTTTTCGGTCGCGACTTTCTCGCGACAAGCGAGGGGTGGCTATCCTAGGCTTTCCTGTGCAAACTAACAGCTAGCGTGCTTCTCAATCGTAACTTCTATTTTTAGCGGTTTATTAATAGTCGTATGGCGTGCTTAATGTCACATAAGTACACATTTCCTTCACAAAAGTACCCTCCGTAGAGTTTGAAGCATTCCTAAACTGAATTGTAAATTTAAATCATAACACGGAAATAGTTAATTTACAGGAATTCGTTTTCGTAACGAATAATCAGAGCAATAACTTAGTTAATTCCCTTAGTTTTTGAGTTCAAATTAAATTCCTTGAGAGTAGAGTATTGCGTTTTAAATTACAATTTTTTAGTTTTTACATTAAACATTAGCGTCCGTGGCCTCATGAGTAAGACTTTTGGTTCGCACTCTAGAGGGTGCAGGTTCGAACCCAGGTGGAGGCGTGTACCAATGAGACATTTTCCGATCTCAAGTACATAATACGGATGCTCACTGCCGTGGGAGAGCCATGCTTCAGCACGAATGGGCCGCATCGACCGGAGACACACCAAGGCCTCTCCAGAAACTGACGTAAAACGGCGTTGTGCTGTGTTTCGTTCAGTGAATGAGTTTACCGGTGGCTCACTTTCCTATTCTCATTCCCTATTCCCTCATAAAGGCCGCCAACGCACTTGTGATTCTTCGGATGTCACGAGTGTCCATGGGCGACGGTATTTGCTTACCATCAGGTAGCCCGTCTGCTCGCTTGCCCCCTAAATATCATAAAAGAAACCCACATAATCCGTCCTTATATCGTAACTTATAGCTATAAATATATAATAAGATCCGTCTACGCCTCACGCCCGAGCGAGTATCGGGCTCGACGTAATTGGCTGAAACTACTAATTACAACGATATATAGCATTGTTTTTGTTGCTTCCTATCCCAATACAGCTCAGTGATTGTTGCTATGGTCCATTGTTACATACCTTGTCCATCGAATAAGGATAAGGTTCCAACACGTATTTCATTGCAGCTATTTGGTTAAAAAAAAACTTGAATTCCAAAAATCGAACTATGCATGTTGCAACCAACTCATTCGTTGAAAATATATTTTTCCAAAAACGCAGCCAATGTTTTGTAATTTTTTTTTTACATGTGGAGCAGACCCAAAGAGTGAATGTTGTTATACTGTGACTTTGTATTTATCTTGTCTTATAAAAAAATTCTTGTGACACAATAAGTCACCTTAGTCCTTCGAAACGGCTTACCGATTTTTACCAAATTTTATATGCACATTCAGAAGATTTCAATATCGGCTACTACTTTCTATATCGAAACGCCCAACGAAGTGGGCACGGGACAGTCGGTATGTAATTTAAAAAAACAAAATAGGACTGTTGAATACACTTTTTGGGCGTCGAGACCACTGTGCCTACCACCGGCTCCGGAACCCGGCGAGAACAACCGTAATAATTTAAGAGCCCGTTATAATATGATCTGAGTGAGTTCTTCGTGCTTGGTATTGTAATATTTTTTTTATATATTTTATTACTCATAAAAACCGTTTTGAAACAATTATCACCGTTTACGCTCTTGTTAACTTCACCATGGAATTATTAAAGGAAAATTCCTAAAATGCGCTTTCTATCCATATTTCAAAGAAAATTGTTTGTTACTCGTTGATCATTTGAATCCCAAATATATTATGAAAGTGAGGGTTTTTTTGTTTGGATGTCTGTCGAGTCACACTGTAGCCACTGAACGGATTTTGATGAAATTTGTCATAGAGATGGATTATTTGCTGAGTCTTTGACAAATTATATCATACTCTTGGATGTCTGTCTAACGCTGACATAACGGGTCCACAGAATATCCGGAACTGTGGTGTCCACAGTCATGAACCTGAGTGGATACCATTTCTACGGTTTGGGCATTACTCTCTGCATGTAACATCTTAACACGAGAACAGGTTCTCGTGTTAAGATGTTACACGATTTAAGTATTGTCATGTGTTTGTTACTGTCCTGTCAGCATTTTTGTTTTTATAATATTGAAGGTATGTCTTGTAATGTCCAAATTAGTATATCAACGTTTATTTATTTATTTACTGGCTCTATACTGTACTATCTAATATGTAATGCTCTTTCCTATCTCCCCTCTGCTCTATGTACAAAACTTTATATAAAATGACAAAAAAAAATGAGTGGAACTTATTTTTGATGATTCCATACGACTTCAGTCTACTGGAGCCCGCTCTGCCTTGTTCCGTCCCATATCCTAGCTCCGTCTACCCTGCTCTAGCCTACTCTCCTCTTTTCTACCCTGCTCTAGCCGACTTAAGTTTCTTCTTCCTTGCTCTAGCCTACTCTACTCTTTCTTCTACCTTGCTCTAACCTACTCTCCTCTCTCTCTATCCCGCCCTAGCCTACTCTACTCTCTTCTACCCAGCTCTAGCCTACTCTACTTTCTTCTACCTCGTTATAGTCTACTCTACTCTCTCTTCTACCCAGCACTAGCCTATTCTACCCTCTTCGACCCTACTCTAGAGTTAGTGCAAAACACTGTTTCGGCCACACCCTAAACTCTAAAGTTTCATTACTTATGTATAATTAACCATTGTTTATTAGTGCCTGCGTATAAAATGTAAATTGTCTCGTTAGTAACGAGATGAAAGTAAATCTCGCTTGTCGTGACGCGTCTCTCTCGCGTATAAATATTTATATTGCGCCAGTGACGAAACGCACTTGTTTTTAGTTTTATATTTTTTATATTACTAAGACTGAGATGTCTTTCCGTTTATCTGTCTCCAGGCTGTATCTCAAGAACGGTAATAGCTAAAATCGCTTGAAATTTTAACAAAGTATGTATTTCTGTTGCCGCTATAACAAATACTAAAAACAAAAAAAAATTAAATGCTTAAACATACCCCTCGTACAAAAAACATGTTTTATGCCAGTCTATTCCTTTCTAAAACTAGATGGCGCTACTAGTACCTCTACATGGCGCTAACGCTAGCATGTCATAGTCGGTCTTTATAACTTTTCAAATTTTAGAACCATTTTCACTGTAATGGTACGGAACCCTTCGTGCGCGAGTCCAACTCGCACATGGCCGGTTTTTGAATTTTGAACCATTCTCAAATCCCATAAAACACGCCCAAAATTTCATTAAAATTAAAAGCGTTTGGGAGGAGTTCGGTGATGTGTAGATTAGTCCAACCTATTAATTAATAATAATATCTATGGACGCTTGACACCACGTCAATCTGGCCCCGTGCTAAGTACCTGAAGGACTTGTGTTACAGGTACTAGACAACAGAAATATATTTAATACTTTTTTACTATACACATATTTAAGATTTTTTTTAAATAATATTTAGGGGGCAAGCGAGCAGACGGGTTACCTGATGGAAAGCAACTGGCGTCGCCCATGGACACTCGCGAAATCCGAAGAGTCGCAAGTGCGTTGCCGGCCTCTATCAGGAAATGTGAATAGGGATTAGTGAAGTTGGGCCACTGGTAAACTCACTCACTGAACGAAACACAGCACAACGCCGTTTAACGCCAGTTTTCTGTGAAGCCGTGGTATCACTCCGGTCGTGCCGGCCCATTCGTGCCGAAGCATGGCTCTCCCACGGCAATAAGCATCCGTATTATGTACTTGAGATCGGAAAATGTCTCATTGGTACACGCCTCCACCGGGGTTCGAACCTACTGCAGGGTGTAGGTTCGAACCCCTCGAGTGCGAACCAAAGGTTTTACCCACGGACGCTCATCAAAGCCTGTTATTATATTTATATAATTGTACCCATATAGCCCAACCCGATTTTGATGAATGAAAAGAACAAAACACAAAAATATGTATGAAAGAAAACTGTAATAGAGCTGAAAATTGGTAGAGGGAGAAAACTTCGAGAATCCCCGGCGACCCTGCTTGTTCTAATTTTTTTTCCAAATTAAAGCAGGAGGGTTTACGATGTTAAGGGACAAGCGAACATACGGGTCAGCTGAAGGAAATCAACTGCCGTCGCCAATCACGACACTTGCAACATCGAAAGAGTTGCAAGCGTCGGGTTTTTGAGGGAATAGTAGTTTTAGGGAAAGGGAATGCAGATATAACAAAGCATACCGCAATTGCTAAAAAAATTTTTCATTATGAAAGTGGCCTAAAAGATATAGAAAATGATAAAAAAAATCTAATTTCTCTTGAGAAATGAGTAATTATTAGCGATTTAAATTTTCTACCCATCTCTTTTTCGCAAAACGTAATTTAGTATGAGCTTAGTATACAGCTTATAGACTTTGACGACACAGTCCATATCGGATCTCTCTTTCCAACAGACTACTTTAAAGGCTTATAACTTTGTCATTTTCAATTATTAAAAAAACGAATTGACCACGTTGTTCTTTAATAACGATAGAATTTATTTAGTGAAACAATAGGTAATATGCATGGTTTTTTTATTATTTAATTAAATAAATCTTACGTTATTGAAAAACGATGTAGTCCAATCAGTTTTTT
>JAOTAV010025063.1:0-48924 GCA_026546445.1 Cyclargus thomasi
TTTACTAGGAAAGGTAAGTCATTAATATAGATGAGAAAAAGAAATGGACCCAAAATAGATCCCTGTGGGACACCTAACTCTATTTTGGTTCCGCTAGATTTTTTATTATTTACCTCAACCCTCTGAGTCCTATTTTTAAGGTAAGAAGTCTATAAAATAGTAAATTAAAATAGTGATAAAAAAAAGAATCAGAATGTTTAAAGTCATCACGAGGAAACATCGCTGACTGTACCACGCCCGCTTCGTCCGTCGAATGCATGAATAAAATTGAATATAAATGACCAATGTAATTATTATGGCCATCGTTTGTTACGGAATAGCCCAGTTTACACATGCCTCTGTTTCCAGCTGATATTCTGTTGATAAACAAGTACTCGACATTGTTATCGTTATTGGTATTTAAGTATTTTACCACTTACTCATAAATCTCCAAAAGATTTTAATAGGAAAATTGAAAAATAATTGCTCTGCAATTTATATTAGCACATTTCGTTAAAAAAAAAATATTTTTTTTATGTTTTGATCTGATACTTACTTTAAATTAATTTGGCATACTTAGTAATTATTTGCAAGACAAAATTACAAAATGGATTGCTCTTTTTTTTTTTTAGCAATTTTGCTAAGTAGCCTTTTTAGGCCCACAGATATTATTTAGGTATCGAATGGATAAAGTCAGGAGTACCAGGACCAGGAAGTTCATTTGCTAGATTGCCATATCAGACCACATGTGATGATAGCATCATTATAACCAATTTCTTGAAAATAAAGAAACACTGTGGCACAGAATTTATCACTCTATCTGTCGCTTAAGTTGCGGTTAGGCTACTCGGTACTTTATAAGTTAAGCGGTGAAACAGGCCTTAAAGTCGATTGTCCACCAACACCGTCAACCGGTTAAAATGCAACTTTATAACATAGACTACAAGTTTCATTTTCCTCTACGCCTTTATTGCCGGAGACGACATTGACGACAGAGCAATGTCGCTAAACAAATTAACTTATAGCCTATATCATAAAGTTGCATTTTATAGGACCGAAATAATCTCGGTTGACGGTTTTGGTGGACAAAGGGCGTAAGAGTTCATATCACAAAACGCCCAGAATTTTAGCGTTTGTTAACAAAAATCTCAACAGCGCCCGACTACATTGACCATAAAAAATGACTTTAATTTGAGGTTTTTTTACACAAATAGCTTTCATTAAACATTTTAACAATAAAGATAAAAGACGTAACGCGTATAGCCCATTCGAATACATGAACGAAATTTAGAGAGCATAACGGTTATTATGCATAGAGGAGACAATATGGTATTGTTCCGGTGTTCTGATAAAATCACTCGCGTAACAAGATAAGTGGATTACTTAACTCGCTACGAAAACTAAACGTCATCTTCGATGTAATGTACCGAAGCGACTACTGTATTCACACTTATTGCCGACTTTTTTCAGCGGTGAGATTTGAGGTTAAAAAAAGTTTACAACAACAAAAAGTACTATAAGGGAACATCAATGAAACCCTTTTTTCTTGCACAATATTTGCTTAAACTCTACATATTTTTAACCAAATACATTTTTCATTGATAATAATAATAATAACAATAGTAATAACATTTATTCAGCCACAAATACACATTACACCACATTAAAACAGATAGTACAAATGCTAGTTTATATTTCTGTTCACGTGTTGGTGTTTAAGCGACCAAGTCTACTACTACTGGGGTGATTTTGATTGTTTTTTTTATCTCTGCGAAAAAAATTTGAAGATTTAACAAATAGCTACTATAAATTAAGTTAGTACAATTAATAGGAAGCAAATCAAGTTGGTCAGTTCATTGACAGTAATAATAGACCAATCAAGAGTCCAGGAGTTTCCTAGACAAGATAATGGCGTTACTAGACCGAATGCGCAAAGTTCTGATGCAATTGAAGATGCTGTTTGATATTCCAAACTTATTGAATTGCTTGGACATTTCAAACAGTAAAATTTTACTACCAAGAACTTTTTATGGCAAAGATATTATTAACTTTATTATTATAGCCATATTAATATTATTATTGTTGTTCTTGGATAATATTTTAATCAAATATAATAATCAGACGGTGGACCTAACTTTAACAAAAAATGTAACTTTGTAAACTAAAAGTAACAACATTTAACGCATTGCATTCTAGGTCAGAGATTTTTAGTGTTATAATTTCCCGGCAACAGATAATAATAATTATCATACTTTTGCGAGTGGAAATGGGACCTGTTTCCGGAAATATTTGTAACTTCGTCGGACGAGAATTTTGAAATTATACGAAACTATTTTAATTCGACAAACCCCTGATAATATGATGGATATTAGTAAAGTTTGTCACGAGGCGAGAAGTTAATTTTGAAGTGTAAATCAAATCAATTTGGGTTTAGTGATTGAAAGTACTCAAGAGTATTCATTGGAGCACATGTTTGACACTTTTATTTTGGTTTTAATGAAGACGACAGATAGAGACATTTATTAGCGAAATAAAAAAAATGGCAAATAGTGACGTTTCTTATGTGAAAGCCTTTTTATAAACGTTGATGGTTTAAATTTAAACAAATACAGTATTTTAGATTTTCTATCAGCAAGGAAATAGATAAAAGCTGATACCTATTACCTATGCAGCGGAAAATGAGCGTAAAATATAAAATTAATTAATAAACTCCTTTGAGAGTGTTCGCTTTTGCAGCATAATAACGTATAATATAATCATTATTATTATAATGGACACAATTATTATGAAATTTGGTATTATCGGTAAACTTATTGCCGCTCGCCCAATCAGAACCCGTGACAGGATTAACAGGCATATTCATGGTGACTGGTTAACTATTTACCGGTGAGAATAATGTGACTTTTTGTTGTAGTGTGAAAAACAATCGCAAATAGTTTTTTTTTTCGCAAACATTTATTTTGCAGGTTCTTCAGCAGAACAAATATTATTTTTACTTACGATTTTACACAACGTTTTATTTCATTTTTGAGCTGTGACTTTGCATAGCGTTCTGTTCTTTAAGCTTATTTTTCAGAAATTGGCATTAAAATAAAGCCTTATTATTACTTGTGTGGCAATTTGGCAACAATTTTATATATTCAATTTTCTAGCAAGGAATTTCGTTTTAAAGTTCATACTTAAAATTGAATACTACTTAAACCTAACTACCGGCAATTTTAAGCAAACGAATCTCTAGTTAAATATACCTAGAAAAGCCAAATTGGAAACCTAAAACCAACATTAGAAGCAATTAGGTTTTATCTCAACAAAGCGATTGTTAACTAAAATGGCTGCGTATTATAATTAGTAATGTGACACCGAATTAAATGCAATCGAACACATCAATTGTTATTGGATTAATATTATGTTTACCTTCCAATGTATAGCATTATATTGTTTACATAACACTGGTAACAATCGATGCTGATATCAAAGGGATTTGCTCCTTGTTTTTGTACACTATATCTAGGTACTGACACTTTGAATATGGTCTTACAAGAGCTGTGTAAACACAGCTAATATTTTTAAACGATGAAAAATTCGCCTATTCATTTTCCCATGCAATTTATTCCTGTTTTTTACATGAAAAACTTAGATAAATGTTTTACAATGAAACTAATTGAGGTAAAAATTAGGGTTTTACTGATGCATCAGCCACCAGCAAAACAAAGAAATCGAAAGAAATGCGTACAATGTAATTAGGAGCGCCCTTAAAGCAAAATCAAAGTATCGAGTTAAGGGAACATCGCAAAAGGTTATACTGCGTTAGCTCGGGATGAAATAGAAGGCGCGGAGTTTAGAAACAAACTTCACTCGCGTTATTAGGATTCCGGTTAAAATTGCACGTATTGTGTTCTTAACACGTAGAAATTAAAAATCGATTCTGAACACTGCGTTATGGCGTCACAAAATGTATCTTGGCATATGGGGCCTACCACATTTCATACAATTTAGTACCCGATGAAATTTTTGCGTTACGATATCCCATCGTAATTCTGTGCGATTTCGTTTTTCCGAAGCTCACAGTCAGACATTAGCCCGCGCTAGCTCATAGCTCAATAAACCGATTCTGCTATTATTAATCTAAGGTTAATTATAGTTTGATCCAGATATCACCTAATCAATAGTTAAATTTCCAGATTTAGATTTTCACGAGAAACCACTTGTTTACATATAACAGAATTTATTTTTATTTATGAAGAAAGTAAATAGCTGGAACATTATTATTATTATTAATTAATTCTATGTGACAAAGCCGACATTGGTAGAGTCATATTAATTTCAAATAATAGATTTAAGGCTGTAATGAAGTTTAGTGAGGGAGTAAGTTTACTGCGGAAATGTAGAGTAACTCGACATCTCCGGCTTATTAAATGAGGTTGCTGGAGATAAATCAATATATAATTTTAGACTTTTACGATAATGTAATATAGCGTCCAACGATCATGATTAGCGATTTAGATTTACAGTAATCGAACCTGCCCTCCGAAACAAGTAGCATTAACGTTTACGATAATCGCTTCTAGATCTTCTAGATCACGAGACTTTTCGTTCGTCTATGTCAATCGCATACAAAAACACACCGAGCGATTATCGTAAACGATACTCGCTTGACACTTGTCTAGGTGGGCAGTTCGCCAATCGCTATCAATAAATAGATATAAAATGTAACATACTATTTACTCGATCATTTTATGTAATACTTATGATCATGCCCGCAACTTCGTTACGCGAAAATTAGTATATCACGGGAACCATACCTTTTCCCGGGATAAAAAGTATCCTTTATGTTGCCCATACTTAATAGCTATTAAATAGAAAAGATTTATTAAAATCCGTTCAATAGTTCAGGAGATTAGCACGTACAAACAGACACAGATAAAATGAAATAGTTTCGTGTAAAAGAATTGTAAATTTAATTTAAAACAAAAAAGATTTTTTTCCATTCCATATAATTAAATGGGAAACTAAAATAAAAATAGCCACCCCTGAAATATGAACTATGGGGCTCATGTATAGTGACAGTTTTCTTTACATTAAATATAAACATTTTCGAGGGTAAGAGTAAATTTTTTTTTCAAGCACCCTAGTGTCGATGAACGCACACAGTAGCACACGCGGACAACCGGCTGCTGTGATACAAGTGATATTTTGTTGGTACATTCCAGAAGCTTCACTAGCAGTTGAAACTAGCTGCGGCCTACGATACCGGGCTTGTTACGTCACTTTTACTATTTTGCAATACATGAAGAACGTTTATGGTTTTATTATGATTTTTAATATGATATAATAAGAAAATAAACTAAGAAAACGTCTCTCTAATTCTCTTAGTTAGAATTTTTTGTCAGGAAAATGGATGGATCTGTACCCAATTCTTGTGTCGAAAGTGTGACAAGAAAGATCTGTGACTATGATTTATAAGCATATTGCTGACCTACGTCACTTTATGTCTGTTTGATGTTAGCTGTGATCTGTTGGTTGAGTTTGGCAGAGAGCGACCAAAATACGTAGGCATATGAATATAATATGCCTATTTCTTGTATTATATATTATAAATTTTCTTGAATGGTACAAATCTTGACACACAGCAAATACAACTGGTTGCTGTATCAATTATATTCAATCATACCCTAAATTGCAAAATTCATGTTAGCAGTTAGAATATCGTATGATGTTCTAACATTCACAATAACAACAGATTTTAATTTGGTATAAAGGTCTCGTTTCCAAGCCATTAAATTAAAAAAAATAACTTCAACCATAGACAAAAGAGTATTTCGTGTATGGTTATAGTGTCATGTCAAAATATTGTAGTGTGACTGTTGTAGTATGCGTAGCGTTATATTTATTAAAAATATGCAAGATTATGCAAGATTATTATAGCATATTTAAAAATAATATTAGCATTACACGCTTCGCCTCCATATTAACTATAATTCCATGCTTTTGCATCTATACGTCTTTCATAAAAAAATGTACAAAGTTTATAAGAACATGCTAAAATATGTGTCACTATTGCGCCTAATGTTTTGAAACAATCTGCAAAATGCACGTAGCATAGAGTTATTCAACAATTTGTATTGACATAACTCGAAATGTTCAATATGATTTTGTGAATATGTTTACTGTTAATTCGACAAAGCAAATTGCTCGTAAGAGCTTGCCAGTGGTTGCATCAATCAACTGTCAATAGAATTTCGATAACATCAATATAATATCTAACATACAAAGCTCTAAGGATTAATCATGATTCTACATTCTAACGTTGTGCATTAAAGTATATCGCAGCAAAATTCTTGATGTAAAAGTTAGCTTAGAATGATCCTTGTCCATGAAAACTTTCTAAAGGCTTTAAGCATAAAATACTTAAAGAGAAGAGAAGAATGTTCTGGCTATTCCAACTGCTATGCCTGCTATGCTATGCGAACTATGCTTTATTGTAAGAACTTATCATCGATACAATATTACTTCAATAAATATACACAGATAATATGAAGGACCCGACGAACCTCGTACCACTTCCCCCCTTTTATAAACCTTCCCTGGATTGTCATGTCATGTCATATTTCAATATTACGTTTACCCACATCGTTTCCGCCGTTTTTGAGTTTCAGTGAGACAATATGTTTCATGTCATGTAATAAAACTCTTAATAAATCAGCTTTGAATTATACTCATTAAACTCAGTCCAGTTATCATTAACAATATCAAAATATCATTAACATTCGTCACATCTTTCTTTAAAACTGTTCCTTGCTTTCACTATGCAAAAAAATGGGCAGTCGAAATAATAACATATTATGTTTAAACGACTGCTTTTTAAGCAATGATAATACAAATCTATTGACAGTATTATATAATTAAGTAAAACAAAATGATAGTACCTCGTGTGTATGTGTGCAACCATAATTTTACTACAGTAAGATTTTTGTAAAAAAGTTTAAAATGACAATAGTTTACCTGACAAAAAACGCTTAATGTATTATAGATAAAAGAAATTAGAACATTCTCACAGCTTATGCGTATGCGTTTCATTTGTAGAGCAACTTTAAATTTTAATTAGCGAATGCGTCACATATTGTTTTATGAAACAAACCTTCATATTATTTTGATTACTGTACAGGGTATACCAAAATTAAGTTATTAAACTTTATGGTGTGTATATGTCTTTTATACAGAGATCACTGAGAAGTAGCATCGCTAATTTATGGTCAATAGGCTATGCCCAGGCCTTGTAAATTAGCATTTCGTACAAAGCTTTCAGCGCTACTGTTTTCGCAGTGAACTCTATATTATAAGGGCACATTCATAAAGTTTATTTATTTGTATATTTAGCACATCACTTTTATCACTTAACTTCGTCATATTAGGTATAATATAAGATTTTTAGATAATTGTATTAAATTAAAAGAATTAAGTAGGTACATGAGGCCTGGCCTTAAGTAAATTATACAATATTTTAAAGAAGGAACGTACACTTCAGTTGAATTCTATTAAACATTTGTATTCCAGAAATGGAACAGATAAGTTTAATAAAATGAAAATACCTATTTTAAACCGTACAATATGATTTGCGGTTCTCGGTCAACGATCATATTATGATTATGATTATTATGCATTCGTATATATTATGTGAAGTTTTGTAAATATTTGGGGATAATTTATGTACATCGGATCACGGATGTACATTTGCGGTAGAAAGCGTTAACGAATCAACCCAATGTTATTCATTTATTTAATGTTTCGTTATGTGTTTTTGATTGCTCGCTTGCCTGGCAGTTTATGAACCTTAATATAAAAATTTATTTAGAGGCTAACCAACGGAATTTAGTCGAATAACGTTACGTCGACTTGACCGATGTGAAATGTTTATTTTACGCCTTGCCCTAAAATAAATAAGGCACATAACATTTTCTTTATTTACACTATGTAACAGCGTAGTACTTTACTATTGTCGTTTTGTAAAGCTGTGTCGAATTTTTGAATATGTTATTTTGTGTTTTATTATGGTTTCACCAAATATTGTCGGTAGCGGTCATTAACCCTCAGTCAAATTACTATACTAAACGCGTCAACTACAACGTGACAACACAACACCTTGTTGAGAATCGCTCTTTGTATAGAAACGACAATTTTTTTGACAGAGGGTTAACGACGCCAGTCTTGAGCGAACGCATAATAGTTTCACCGATTTCTAATTTGTCGTATTTCTGAACGTTAGTTTCGCCACCAGAGATTGATGTGTTTTTTTTTTGTCAATAGAAAATGCGGTTGATTCTTTTTCTGTCGTTGATGGGAGTGGTGTACACGCGAGAGTCGGATTGGCAGCCACTGGTCCCAGAAGCACCGATAGCGTACTCCTCGTATCCAAAACCAGAGAGACCGATAGGGTGAGTATCATTGACCCACTCAATTTTGATCCAGTGATTTAATACAGGGCTGTTTGAGCGTAATACAGAACACTGGAACAGATCCAGTAGTAAAACAACATGAGATTTAATGACTGGATTAGAATACTGTAAGCTTCTTAATATTAGTATTACAGAATTTAGGATACTACTAAGACGATAAAAGAAAAAAGGAAGAAAACAGTGATGTTAAAATCATTGTACAAAACGAAACATCTTTAAAACAGTACGATTTCATATATATTTATGATGAGAACTATAACTTCTTACAGCAAGCACAAGATTTATACTAAATAACATCCGTTCTATCCAAATGAAAATATGAAATCGAACAGGATATTAACAAACACCTGAAAGCCTGTAGGGCTTTTACATGACAGCATAATTATTCGCTCATTTTCGATCAGCTTTAACCTTGACCTGAACGTTGTAGAGCTTAAAGCTAAGTACCAAAATTACAGTTAAACCTTTGCTATTAGGTTTAGTCTAAACAATACCTGAATACATAACCACCAGGCTAATCACTATTTTTCAAGTCAGGTGAAAAGGAAAATTCAATAACGTTTTTCTAAGTACGTTTAAAAATAAATTTCGATGAAATATTCTGATTCTCAAGATTAGAAGTGACAGTAAATCTGACAGTATTCTTCCTCACAATTATAAAAAAGAAGATTAAGAACATAATGTTACTGTTCCAGTCCAAGTCTCAAAATCCTAAACAGAAGACCCTCAAGGCCGTACGTCCCGGACAAGTTATCAAACATATTCCCGGTCCCAGAGGCCGGTTCGGACACATGCAGCGTCTACAAGGTGTCCATGAACCAGGAGCTTCCGTACCAGTACGTGGAGTACGAAGCCAAGGTTCCAGACTTGAAGGAGTTCACTCTGTGCCTCTGGACGAAATGCCACAACCATACGGATGATCATCCGCTATTTTCCTACGCTGGTGAGTAAAATAATTGAGTTTTGAAAGCACTATTTTATTAACTTCGTAATATTCACAAAAATGAACTTTATTATTTGTGACAGCATATTATGATGACACTGAAACCCATATGAAAATTACAATAAAAAAAAATAATTTCTCTATGAATTAGCGTATTTATTTTGCTTGAAGTCATAAATAAACGTAATATTATTAGTATCTAGGTTAAAAGTTAGTCCAGTAAAGATAAATGTAGAGTAGGAATCTGATAAATTATATCTATTTAAATATTAAATGTTATCGTATTTCAACGTCGCATATCTAAAGTGGCATACATTAATTTTGTCCAACTAACATTTATCCTAGGTTCTATTGTAAAAAAGTAAAGTAGTAATTTTCAACGAGATAGTTACATTACTTTTCAAATTAATTTGATTATATTACAACAATCTTTGCAGATTTATCAAAAAATTAAAGTAGACGTTATTTTTAATCGAAATTATTGTTTTCGAGTGATTAATTAAAGCGAGTAATTACGGAATATGAGCATAACTAGGCATAACCATGTACTCATGCACATCGTGAAAAATAAATAATGCTCGTTTTAAGTGGGTAGTAATTAAGTAAAGTACCGCATCCAGCGCGGCGTGACAGCTAACGGCTCAAGTTAACTCACTTAGACCGAGGCCACATCGCTCCGTCCTGTTGCGGCGCGTCGTCTCAATTGGTCGTTGCTGCGACGCAAAGCGGCAACTTGAACGTTTACTTTAAAATTTTAGTTATATTCGTTTCGAATTTTCTATCGCGCAAATTCTTAATTGCGCATGTCAAGGTCACTAAGACAAGGATGAGTTAAGTCATCGAACTCGATGGAAAGGAGAGGTAGGATGATGCGCTGCGCTGCCTGTTGGCACCATATTCTATTAGTTTCTGCAGTATATAATTCATTTCTGTACATTTCTTCTACTTATAAAAATTCAAAGTTGTTATAAAAAATATATCATCAAATTCAATTTAAGGGCTCCTTGTTGCGAAACTTACGGACCGACCGACGTAGAAAAGAGGATGACCGCGTCGCTCGTGCTTTTTGTAGATATTTAGGAATTATCAATTGGAAAATAACACAAAATTATGAATTTAAACGAGTTCCACTAGATAAATACTTAAACTAAAGACTAATATTAAAATTATGTCTTTCATCTTTTGGCTGTAGATTTGAAAATGTTTTTTAAAAAGAGGCAACTTTGAATTTTTTTTACAAGCGAACCAAGTTCATCTAATTGTTATTAGCAAATTTCACTCTGATATGTGAACTAGCACAATTTTTTTTCACAGAATATTACGTCAATTTATAACTGATTCGTAATGGTTTTAAAAGCGGCATTAAAAAGTTTAGTTGCTCTTAAAATGATCGTGGAATTACTGTTTTCTAAAATTAATAATTATTAGCAATAAAAAGGATAAAATGCTCTTGCGATATTTCTTATTTAGCCTATTTAGTTAGCCTGATGTAGACTGGTCCATGCAATTGCATTATGACTACACCGCGACGCACCGGAGCAGTGTAGCCTGACTCTTATGTGCCGTGATTGCAACGCCCGCTGATCGTTTCACATATTGATTCACTTATGAGTTTAGCCGAAGTTTGAACTCACAAACAACTATTTTAACTAATATTAAAACCGACTTCTAAAGTAAAAACAAAAATTTTGATCTTATTATGTGATAAAAACCATATCTTACAAATTTTAGGGTGGAAACTCACTAGCTAGCAAAGCTCGAAAGTGTTAAGGTTAAGCTTATACGTACGTACAATCAAGATAATCACATATATTACTAGTGAACGTACACAACTTCAGTACAAGTATATAACTTCGAATAGTATTCGAGTCAGCACCCCGAAACACAGAGAATTCCCGCTCGAAGTTCTGGATAACGCGGTTTAGCACACGCAACATGCAAATATTCCATCATGTTATATAACTAAAATGCCTTTATAGTTTACACCCCATAGTTTGCGTTTACTATATCATAACATAATGTATTATTCAATAGATGTTATGTTACAATATTCCTCGCTGCTTTATTTTTATATTATAATAGTGTCTGAAAATGCATCCTAATATAGATTTCAAATTTAAATGAAAAGACTAAGCAGCCTTGTAAACTATTACATTTGCATTGGTTTAATCTTTTTGAAGTTCCTTTTTTGCAAACTAACTTTTGCCCAAGGCTCCTCTCGCGTAGAATTCGAAAATTTTGGGAACATATTGGTTTTTTCAAACCAAAAGTAGACTTTCCATTCTTCCAACTAAGTCTATGCCAAAAATTAAATCCATTGGTGGCTCCGTTAGTTCTCGAAGGGAGGACAAACAAACACGCTTACTTATTTATAGCATTAGTATGGAATGATTTCGTAGTATGACAGTTTTTTTGTTTCCCAGTCGGTGACAGCCCAAGAGAGATCTCGGCATGGGTGTCCAACAACGGAGAAGCAAGTTACTTCAGCATGGCGATCCACGGTCAAACCTTCTTCAGATTGAATTATCCTCTAAAATTAAACACGTAAGTAACATTTCCGTAACGTAAGTAACGGTACCTTAGCCTTTACCCCCTATTTCGCAAAAATATTTAAACAGTTTTTAACTAATCAAGTCCTTTTCTGAAATATTGAAAACGCCACACGACAGAGAGGAACAACATTGACTACTCAAACACAGTTTAAATATTTTTATGAATACGGGGGTTAATATTAAGATTTTTGTGTTACGCCTCGTTAAGTTAATCTGTGAAGCCTGACGACTCTACCTAAATATAAAAAATGCACTAAATAAACGTATCCCATAGTAACTAAAGTAATAGGATTCGAGTCCAAAAATGAATACATGGACTCGAGTAATCCTCTTCTAATTAATGTCAATACTTGAAAAAGGGACGAACGAAACTGACGGATTCACGGAAACTGAGATAAATAAATAAACAGTGCTTTTAACGGATAATACGCGGCTAACATTTTTTTTTGTGACACTCACTATTCCATTAGGTGTTTTCGGTTGTCTGGTTTACACGATAGGCGATAAGTAGTTTATACTAAAATTTCAACTTAAAATTTTAAATTAACTTTAAGTTATTAACTGCATGTAAAAACAAAACTTTGTGGCAAGTGGCAAGTTAAATCACTTAAAATTAAGTTAAAATTTAGGTAACTACTTATCTACGTTTGAACCGATGTTAATCGCGAAGCGGTTACTAAGCCTCTTTCAAAAGATCTGTCAATCGCGATTTTATGCAAAGTTGCGAATGATAGTAACAAAATGACGGCACAACACTTTGTGTGAATCACAGTTTGTGTAGAAAAATCACCATAGGTTATTCAAACACGTTAATACTCTACCTGGGCCTTCTAAAGGATTTTGTCAGCTTTAATTATTTATGTTCGTCTCAAAATCTGTCTTCTTCAAGCAAAAAGCGAATCTCAGTTACGCTGAAATTACGACGTAAAAATATCTACGCAATGTCTTTACAAGGTGAAGTCAGATATTATGTTTCAAGTATGGACTTGCCCCAGGTTCTATAAAACTAAACACAAAGGCAAGTTACCAAGCTTTCTTGGAACAAAGAATATTGTGGAATTTTATAAACACTCAATAACATTATAATATCACAACATAAACTTTAAACGCCTTTTAACCCATTTTTAGCAGGTTGCAACTTATAAATATTTGTGCTATTCTAAACAGGATGATGAAATCAAAATTGGGCTGGTAAAGGTCTTATCTGATTATGCTTATTCTATACTTTTTACCTATTTTATATTAAAACTTAATATTTTGTTGAGCACATTTTGATAACAATTAAAGACATAAGTGGAGAGCAGATAGCTAATATTTTACAACTTTTGGGTAAACACTTAATTTTTGAAAATATTATTTCCCATAAAATTTTGACAAAATGTTTTGTAACTTCATTGTCTAGGCTCTAGCTATTGTATCAAGCTGTACCTCAAATCCACCTTTTTATTTTCCATTTCTCAAAAAACCAGCAAAAGTTTTATATGTTACTAACTTGGTTAATACTCTTATGTCTTTGATGGTGATAAGTGAGTAGGTCTCCATATGTACCTATATAGAGGGACAACCGCATAGTTAGTGAGGAAAATAATATCATGCCCTCTAAAAATACACAAAAACTAATACAAAATGACAGGTGTTGACCTTTATTGAAATGGGTCTTTGATCCTTTTTCTCTTCTCTATTCAAATTGTTATTGTGAAAGAGATTTTCTTCTATTTTTTGTAGAGTATTGAGGTCGTGGATGTTCAGATTTTATTTTAGAGTCATTTGAAATTTAGTTAACATTAATACAATAAAAAATAAAACTTTACTCTGGTAAACTGAAAAATGTAAAATAGGTATATAGGTAAAAGTATATTGTACAATCAGAGAAATTGATTTATAGCCAGTTGACGGATCTACGTCATTTGGTCGTGAATTGGTAAATTGGTCGTTATATCGGCGGGGTTTGATAAAGGGCGACTAAACGATGTAGATCCACCAATTGCCTACGAATTAACTTCTCTGACCGTACAAGGGTATATCTGAGACCGGTACAATTTTTTTCGTGTCATATGCGATTCTAATCCGTTATTGCAGCAACAACAACGCAGGCAGTAAACAGAAAGGATTTAACGCCTGAAATTGCTTTTCACTCCCGCATACGTTGTCTTTCAACAAATCACTGAATCCTCCGTATTGATTGCAAATACTCGCGTACATGCAAACAACTTTCTGAATTGAAATCTAGCAAACAGTTTGAGATGGGAAACATAAGTGCTAAGAAAATTTCTTACTATGCAGCCACAATTACGTACGTATAGAGAGCGTATTTTGTATGTTTCTGATCGACCCAAATAATTGTACCTACGGTCGATAAGCATTGCGAAATCATGGTGGCAATTTCTCCAAGCCCAAGGTAAAAGGACAATATTATAATTTGAACATTAAAACAGTTAATTTTTTTTTTAATGGAATGCGTTTCGAATGCCACACCTAGCGATGTCCGGTTTCGTGAGATGCCCGAAATAACTATTGATCGATATATCCCTTTCAATAAAACAATGTAATTTGCTCTGTATCATTAGCTTTCAATTCTTAAAACCCAAAAGAAAAATCTTGTATCTTTAAAGAATCTGGAGTTCTATAAGTACCTTTGGAAGCATTGTTTACATTGGTACCAAATTTTACTTTCCGGTGGCATAATATACTTTTCATAAAACCAACATCATAATAAATTTTGACGCGGTACAGGCTATATTAAGTGAGGAAATCGTCGCTGAAATTTCTGAAAAAGCTTTGCGTTAATGCCGAAGTACCTACTCGGCCACGATTCTCTGTCACCTCTAAAATATGTCACGGACTCCGATACGGACGCTGTCAGCACGCGCGCAGAAAATGTTTTTTTTTCATCGAACCTCCACCACAAACACGCGTTGGACGTATTTAGGTCAATAATTCCTAGTAACAGGTACAGTATCAAACGCAATCAACGCGTATATTTGCTAAAATTATAATAACTAGAGGTCGCCTTGTGGTTGAAATTCGAACATAAATTTTTGAATCCCTCGTGTCCCTTACACGCTATAAAAAAGGATGATTTATTCTTGATTCAATCACAGACTTAAATTTGGGATAAAGGTCTAGTTACCAGGCCATTAAATTTTATTTAAAATATCACAGACTTCAACTTGTAGATTAAAAAAAATTTAATACATACTTAATAACCTGTCTTCAACATTTTAATTCTACAAATTTCAAAAGATTCCATATAGTAAGGAACCTCTGCTACTATACTGTAAGCTTTATATTCTAGGATAGAGCCTGGTGTCCTGAAATACAGGCCACGCCTAGTTTAAGCACCAGTTTCTCACATGTATTTAACGAATGCTATTGTTTTCTGATCAATGTATGTATTATTTGGTGAAATAAATAAAAATTGTTTATAAACAATTTTTATTTATTTCTCACCAACATGTGTTACGGGTACCTTACTACTATACACATATTTAAGATTTTTATTATATGATACACATATTTACTGCACATCCGCGACCCAGGAACTTTGAAAAACTTTTGTTCCGCTAGCTAGCAAGGTGCTCAACCACCGCCACAGAGATCGTCAAAGTTTATTAAAAATATGCAAGACTAAGGCATATTTAAAAATAATATTGGTATTCCACGCTCCTCCTCATTATCAACAATAACTGGGAAAAAATTTCCCAGTTATTGTACAAAATTTGATATAAGGTAATTTGATAAGTAAATTGTTACCTATCAAATAATTTCATATCTAGTTTTGTACAATTACTAAGAAAAAATATATAATCAGTTTTTATTTTGTCTCCTAAAATGTAGCCATTTTAAGGTACGAGGTCGAGGCAGTAAGGCATCGAAATATAAGAAAGCCCCTTCACTGCCTGACAAAACCTGACTGAATGGGTGCACCATTTACCTTCGAATTAATTTCTCTGATGATATGGCTATGACAATCGAGTGAATGTGTATAATGCCAGTAGCCGTGTTACGTAATGTTAACAATTTTGTAAGTACAACCGGTTTTTGAAACGGTATCAAAGTGGCATGTATCTAGAGGACGGGAAGTCATTGCAAAACGGTACAATTTCGCAACATGTGTTCTCGATCCGTACAGATTGCTCACATGGTAATCGTTTTAAGCCGGCAAAACTGTGTCATATTCGAGCAAATTATTTATATTACCTTTTAAGATACGAATTTGATGATTACTACATCTCCTGTTTTTCCAGCATTCAAATATGAAGACAAAAGTGGAAGAAGCGGGTAACTAACATTTTAAAAACTGACGGATTTTTGCATAAATAGACGCTTTAGGACCGGAAAAATGATTTCGAATTAAATTAATGTAGATTTAATGGATAGTCCGACAAGCTAGATAATGAAATCGCAAAATTACATGATTTTACAAAATTTGATGGGAAAAATTCGCTTTTACCGAAATGTTAAATTTTCGATAACTTTGCATGAAATTACAATAAATAAGACTATAACAATACCTTTGATTTTTTGTCACTGGTCAGAAATAATGTAAAATTAATTAAACCTGCAATGTTAGGTAATCAGTGCTTTTAATTATTTTCAACTTTATTATTCAGTATTACATTAATAAACTGTATTTCATGTTTATTTTCAATTTCACGGTAATAGCTAAAATAAAGCAATCGTATTACGAACGCCATTTTTCAATAAAGACTTTTAAGAATATCAATAATTATATATTTTATGCTTCTTTTATCTCTGTTATGACTATAGATTTTTGTTAAAAATGTATCTATTCACTTCCACAATTAATTGCATTAAGTCAAACCAGGCTAATCACAGGAAATTCAAATTTTAGTGCTTAAAATAACTCGCATAGAGCTGACTTTTCACTTATTTATTCGCTTCTTATAATTGCAGCGGTGATGTTACATATTTTTCTTAAAAATATTTTTGTACATTTGACCTTGAATAAAACTTTTAGCCTCAGGAGGATCACCGAGGAACTTTTGAGGTTTTATTTATAATGGTGTACTTAACGTCTCCACCATTTTTTAGTTTTCACGTTGCAATATTTCACGCTCTACTTATTGTATTGTTTAGCGGTAACGTGATATGCATTGTAACCGGCCACGCCCTAGGACTAACCCACTCTCGAATGTAATTTTTTCCTTCCATCAATTACCGCATCCACTAATATGAGCGGTTACTAAGTATAAACATTTCGAATCCAATACTTACAATCTTAAATACTTATCTTAACTACTTATTGGGACATATTTCGTTTGTCATTTCTGATTCCTCTGTCGATGAAGTAAAAGTAAATCCAACGCGCAGTTGCGCCTGCATTAATAAAATAAAGCTTATTTCACTCGCGAATATTGAATCGAAGCATATATTTTAAATATTTTAATTAATTTATCACTGTGATGCTGTGATGAACGAGTTAATATAGTAATGGGTTGCAAGCCTTTAAGGACTCAAATTAACGGGAAAACCGATTAATTGCTACTTTATTTGAGCTATTGAATTATCAATGCATAAGGAAATACAACATGTTAAGAACATTTCAAATTGGATAAAAATATTTCATTTTTAATTTATAGATGGTACCACACTTGTCAATCATGGAATGGCAAAACGGGAGAGTGGCAGGTTTGGGTAAACGCAGAGAGAGTTGGAAGGGGCTTCCACAATAGAGTAAGTTGTTACTATTGTAGATGTATGTTTATAGCTTGTAATTTTCACAACATAGGTAAATGGAAATTATTTTATTCGTGGTGAATTGCAAATTATTTTACCTTTAAGGTCTAATTTTACGCAGGTGTTAGCCACCTGACGCTATTGACGTTGCTTAAATCGTCCATAATTAATATCCATACTGGAATTTTCTCAGAGGCACTCCGACAATAAGTTTTTTAAACAAAAAAAATCAATGAAAAATGCAGGAAAAAATTAACGTATCTGAGTGAATCAACTTTTTCTTGTCCTATACAAATATTTGTATAAAAAATCAATCAGCTAATTTTTCATCGATAAAATAAGTTTATTCAATAGCCAATGAAATATCTTAACCGATAATTTACTAAATTAAAACATTTCTATTTATAAAGTCATTTTCATACAAATTCTGGGACATTTTTTGTTCCCAGGCAACTGCTTATAAACATATAAAAACTGTATGTTTTTCTGAAATTCTCAGTTATATAATATTAGTCTATGCATTAAGATAATGTGTGTATGATATAATTTAAATTAGGTATCAGTAATTATTATAGATTAAACTCGTAAAGGCAGAAATTGTGGTACAAAAAAGTTGATTTACCTATCTACGGCTATTAGAGATAATAATCATTCTTCAGTAATTAATACGGCTGGATAGGAATGATGGTAAAGATACGGCAAGTACCAGTCTTAAACAAAAAAGATTGACATCAAAAGGGTAGAAGATACATTTTGAAACTAATTACTCGGGTACTTCAAACGGAATTAAGGGAAGAAACTCTGCAATCTAAAAATAACACACCACAACGCTGGGTACATTAGGCTGTGACGTACGTAATATGTTGAAAGCAACATTTTAAGCGTCCTAATATTGTTACAAACAATATCCCCGCTATGGTGCATTAATTGGCTCCCGGAGGATATGTAACGCGAGGAGAACAAACATGCAACCTACATGGTCGCACCTATCCGGTTTAAATAATTCCATCCACTTTAAACTGAGCGAACGCTCAAGTCATTTGAAGCTGTTGCTAACAATCTATTAAGTGCTATCGTTATGAAGTTTGATTTTATATTGTATGTGTATTTTTCGCTGCTTAGAGTTCATTATCAGTATATCTTTAGAAACAAGTATTCATCCTATAACTACTCTAGTACACGTAGTACTATAGTTTACAAGACTGCAAAAAATTATCTGACATCTGCACATAATATATTTCAAAATTATCTTTTAACTCCAGTTAAAAAATGAAATATTTTAAAACCAGATTTCCTTTTTTACGAATGATTCAATTTATTCCTGCATTCACCGTTTTACAATTAAAGAAACAACTTTTTATATCAAAAATATCAGATGCAACATCCGATAAAAAATTCGATTGGCGTGTTGACTGCTTCAGCAAAGATAGTGTGTAAAATTTCTATATTTTCTAAAATCTCGGATTCTATTAATTAAAATGGTCTTCTGTCTTTTAAACTTTTAAAGGCAATAATAATTACAGTACTAAAGTGTGTTTTTAAATTATATTGTTCATTGTTCAACAATAGTTCTACTAGAATTGTTTAATAGTCTTAACTCTTTGCATTAAATATAAGGCATGCATATCTCGACGGCAATCCAACCTGTTGAAATACACTCGACCCCTATAGTATCCCGCTAGGAGTTGGAATGCACAAATATTAGGCAAATTGGACAACAAAATATTTTAGCATTTAAATGCTAAATTTCGAATATTCTGGAATTTCATTGGCATTTTCTGTTTGCAGCTTGTTGGACACATTATTAAAGGGGGTGGAACAGCTATCAGTGGTCAAGAGCAATCGCATCTCTACGGTAAAGATGGACTGGAACAAATAAGTACGTCAATGTATATGTTACGTTAAAATTTATTCATTCACTGTACAGAATTAAAACCATCAATTATAAACTGCTCCTTGCAACAACAATATAAAGTACGTTATATTTTTTACAGATAAACCTGGGGTTATTGGCGAAGTTACTATGCTTCAATTGTACCACGTAGCTTTAACAGCCGGGAAAGCCCATAAAGATCACAAGCATCACCACGCTCATCTTTACAAACACGATGGGACACCATTAGAAGTATCAACTGAAGCTGCTACTGAGCCTCCTCCACCCCCGATGATCCCCCTCGGAAACGGAAATGTTTTGGTTGCTGGTCAATTGCAAAGACCAGCTAATTTGAACCTTGCTAGGCCCCAGCAGCAAATGGTGCCGGTCAACCTACCCAACGGTCTACAGTTTCAACAAGAATATATTAATGGTCAACTGGGTAGCAGAGTTGTATCAGAGCAGCTACTAAACAGCTTGCAATCAATTCAACCAGAACCAGTGGGTAATCAAATCTCGCAATATCCTGTACCTAGCTTGCCCGTTTCAAACGACCAGAGCCAAAGATTTTTATCGAGACCTTTGGGTCCATCTAAAGGAACGACTGTACTTTTATCAGGATCCCTTCTGAACCCAGCTAACGTTCAATATGTTGATGATAATTCAAACCACAATGTATACAAAAGAGACTCTAAGAAACGAGACAAACGGGACAATCCAGAAAAAGAACTCGCCCTTGAATCTGGAACGAGTAAGTATGAGCAGTAAAACCTTTTTGTTAAGGTATTAAAATAATGTTTAAATATTCCAATTATTTTTAATGCCTCAATAAATTTTAATTGACAGATAATTAACGAGCGGGTATTTTTTTCACATCGTTGCATTTTGATAATAACTCTTACGCTACAAATTCAGCAGCATAAAAATATGAAAAGCATCGAAGAAAAATTGTTTAAATTATACTTGTGATCTATAAAAACTTTTTCTATTTTAGGCAGAAAAGACAAGCGTGGTCTAGTTGCCTTATCTGACGGTTCAGTTGTAGACGAAGCTCTATTAAGCCCTGATCTTTTAGATGACAAGGAGGATGACGTCTTATTCCAACAGTCTTTATTGAATGGATTGGCTGGAGTAGTAGGAAACATTCCAGTGCAGAATTTACAAAAAATGACGGTTAGTTTGCTGATGTTTCAAATTAATCTTTACTATAATTTGGATCAGACTCTACTATCTAATTGTATCTTTAAAAAAAATAAAAGTCTTTCAGACACTTTTTGTCAAACTCTTAATACAATGAATGTAATAATAATTAAGTACATCAATTTTATTAACATTAACAAGAAATCTTGATATTCTAGGTGGATGACAGAGAGCCAGCTGAGGCCGAAGTAAAAGCAGTGATGCAGGTATGCAGTGGATGCACTCCGGAACCATTTAAAAAAGCTTTGGTGCTATCTTGGAGAAGTACTCCCAAGAAACTTTACAATGGAGCACATTACTATAAAGGTCTTCCAATTTGTAGAGCCTTTTAAAAAAACCTGCCAACGATTTTCTTTTTACACTCATTGTCGTAGGTGCAAGCCCAATTTTCTTATAAATATTATTTTATAAAATAACATGGGTCAGATAAGCGACAAAAGTATTACGGAATGACTAGGATAGTTTACTTTTAAGCTATTTGTAATTGATACAATTCGAATACATCCACCAATGACAATTAAATGTAAACTTTAACTCACTAATTTAATTTCTTCATTTTCGAACGACATTTTTGCATTCACATATTGTCTTGGCTAGATAGTAACTAACAAAGTTTTACCGTGTGAAACCTTTTAGAATAAATAATAAATTGTATTTTTTGTAAATAATGTCCAATCTTAATATTGTTGTTGCAAATTTTGTTATTCTGTATATCAATGTTTTCTTATTTAACCTGTCTTCTATGGCTCTTAAAGAAATCTAATGCTAGTGTAGAAGAAAGGTATTGGTTAATTTTAATAAATTAAAATAGCGTTTAGACAACGAACTAAAATTAAATAATTTTGAATATTTAGAAAACGTGGAAAGCTTGCCATTACAATTTATTTATTGTAGCCATAAGGAGCATCATTTTCAATTGCGTTATTATAACTGATACTACATACTAGTAGTAATATAAATATAAGCTCTGTTACCATTTACGATCAATAAAAATGTAGATAATATTCTTTCATGCTTTTCTTTTTTCAATTACTTAGAACCATCTTCCTCAGTCCTTTTTTCATTCGATTGATTGCGATTTTCTCATCAATATTGTGAGAAAAGCAAAACATTTTTTTTATATCTAGACAAAATAATTGATGACATGGGAAGCAATAATTTGGTCCTTCCTGCAAATAAAAAATCATGTAGGTATCTACATGATTTCTCAGAAGCATTTCGATTCGATCTTCGATATATTTTCAAAGCATCACAGAATGCTAGTCCGGCTTATTTTCCAAATATTGTATTTCGCTGTGAGTGAGCTAGCAAACAACGTTTAAGGCCAGCACAACTAACTTGGAGCCTGCAGGGGCCTAGTGTCACCTTACCGACCTCTTCAAACCCCATTGTTTATCTTCTATATCAAAGTAAAGTCTTACGGAAATACTTTTTTAAAAAATTTGATGTAATAATTTTACCATTCTATGCCAATGATTGCTTTTAGAAAGTGTTTGCACTTATCATTTAACGTTTTAGTAATATACGACATTGGTAATATTTGACATTATTTTTTCTACTTTTCTGAGTAATGAATTTGGCAACGTAAGAAATCTAAATTTCGTTATCATATTATTAGCCACTTACCACAAGAGAACAGCAAGAACGGGAAACTTACCTTAGTTTTGTGTACATGTTGGTGGTGATAGTCCGAGTCTATTTCAGGTTCGCTAAAGTAGCTCTGATCCTGAAAAAAAGATTTTTTTTAGCTGCTTTTAATCCTTTAACTATCTAAAACCTACTTTGTTACAAAATGATAAAGCTACAGTAATAACGATACACGAGAGAAAAAAGATCAAACAAATTTCAAGTGGATTTTCATTTCAACGCGTCGTCCTTTAAGAATTTTTAGAGCAGAATGTTTTAGACGACAACAATGATGCCATTCGACCATTAGAGTAATTCTATGCATTTGTACTCATTTAATATCAGACAGTTACTGGCAGAATATTTAAAATTTTAACAATTTTCTTATATATGTTCGTCGTTTTAAAATCTGTGTTATAATAATTATTATCATTAGTTCAAGTTTTGAGTCTCCGTTCTGATGTTAATACGGTCTCAACAACTTCATTATCGATGGTGCAATTTTACTGTCACTATCCACTATACTGAATATTGAAACTGCCGTAAAACTGGCACAGTCCTGCTTGTTATTCTAAGGCTGGTATAAATTTATTACTGTAAGGTGCGCCTAGATAAATTGAGCTCCATTTCTTGTCAATTTGATCACCTATATTAGATGCTAAAGTTAGATGCAAAGGTAAAACGCGATTTATTATATAAACCCTAGGTCACATCGCATACAAACATAACATAATTTGAGAATGTACTGTATTCTCTGTATAAAAATACAAACTTAAATTTCTGTGTTCTTTAGCAAATGTTTTACATTTGCTAAAGAACATAACACTTTATATCTTCAGCTGGTGTTATGCTAGTAGTCATAATTTTAAATCAACCTGGTCTTCTAAACGTCGTAAACTTCAAGTTCTCTGAAGCTAAAGATAATATCAAGTAGTTTCCATTGCTTTAATTTCTGGAACTACAGAGATGCAAGTACATTCTGTAAATGCTTTCTTCAATAACAAACGCGATATCTATATATTTTGCTATAAGTTAAAATGACGATAAGATTATTTAAATTGAGCAATCAAGATGGTGATTCGTTATAGGTATCGATCGGATCCAACGATGGTAAGTGATGCCTGATATTTCGAAACAAGCCTTGATGTCTCCAAAGTTCGGCTTACGTAGGTAATGCTACTAAGCAGGCTAGTTGGTTGGATTCAAATGCATTCTCTTACCTGATCCCAGCTGGCGTTGACGAATGGTTGGATGGATTCAGATGGACTCTCTTACCTGGTCGCAGTTATCGTTGACGGATGTGATGAATAGTTGGATGGGTTCAGACGCTCTCTTGGTCCCAGTTAGTGTTGACGGATGTGACGGATGGTTTGGTTGGATTCAGATGCTCTTTCTTACCCGGTCCCAGTTGGCGTTAACGGATGTGACGAATGGTTTGTTGGATAGACGCGAGCTCTTACCCGGTCCCAGATGGCGTTGCCGGATGTGACGGATGGTTGGATGGATTCAGATGCTCTTACCTGGTCCCAGCTGGCGTTGGAACACGTGGCGACTCCGCTCGGCATGGACACGGAGCCAGCGCCCACCGATCCGGGGAACACACCGCCACCAATGTCCGTCGACTCGAACAGCCGTAGCACGGACCGGTCACGGATGTCCCGGAGATGAGCCCTGAGGAACATACATGTGTATAGAACGATCACAATGGACAGAATGACAGTGTCCCGACTTAGAAAAACTTTGGATATTGACATACAGTAAGTAATAAGTAAGTCTCGCGGTATGCTTAGATTAGAGAGTATGCTTAGAGCCTTATCGAAGTTATCAATGCCGTACTCACTCCGATTTTTAATTTAGTTTAAAGACGTAATCGGGATTATTATTGCATTCGGGCATTATTATTGCTTTTACAGAAAATATTTTTAATGTTACAACAAATAAATACAAATTAGTCAAAGATTAATAGAGAAAATAGTAAGTTCTTCGCTGAGCCGGTTTCATACGTGTCAGAAGTTGTTCTTAATATTATCCTAATATGAAACAACAAGGCGATTATAAAGTTGGGCCCATATTTTTTAAACCTCGCATCAACAACCTCGTCAGAAACAAGTTTTATGAAACTACAGTTAAACAAGCAACAAATCTATTGTAGCATTGCAGTATTATAACGTTGCATTGAAGCTTGTCGGATGAAATCGGCTTAAAATGTAACCTACCAGCTGCACTTATGTCAATCGGCTAACCTAAACCTAGCATTCGGATATTGGCAGCGATTGACGAGTAACGGCCAATTTAGATTTCTACTGTAACTCCATTATATGATGGTAATTGAAAAATGTTTTAAAAGAGTCCAGGGTGTAACAAAAGTAAGAGATAAAATTTATTTTTTTGTAATTTGTGTGGGCAAGCTTCCCAGCAACTTGAGTTAGCTAAAAACATTTTTTTTTTGTACAAACACGTACAAACCCTTAAGCTTAACTATTTTCACTCATATTATAAAATAAAACCATAAATTAAAGTTGTTCATAATAACAGAAATGCAGCTAGAAAATGATACATTAATAACTTAATAAAAATCGCTGCGGACGGCTTCGCTTGGTGTAAAATCTAATAAACACGCTTCACACGAGTGAAATTAAAAGCCGGCAATGTCGGCTATTTACTTTTAGCAGCAGAAAAGTACATCTTTGAGTTTGTATTACTATTAAAGGGGAAACTAGTAAAGTGATTGGCTATAACATTAGCGGTTAACAAAAATACCAGCTGATTTTGCCCACGACTTCGCGATTATAAAAAAATTAGCCTATGTTACGTTCCACACTTTCAACTAAGTCTATGCGAAAAATCAAGTCCATTAGTTGTTGCTTAGTTAGGGCGTGAAGAATGAACAAAAAAACAGACACTTTTCCTTTTATAATATTAGTGGCTAAAAATTAAACACTATAGAATAGTTAAACATTGTTTATTTTTTAAAGGATATTATTTGTATACTCACAACATGTATCCTCACAAGATGTTGAAATTTTAAAAATATCTGTTTCAAAGTTTAAAATGTTGTGAGTAAAATGATGAGCCGGAGTGTTCCAAAATTCAATTACTCTTTGATGGTCTTCTGTCTTCAATTGTTAATTAGTGAAATTGAATTGAGATTCAATAGGAGTTGATTTTAATCAATTTAAACAAGGATTTTATTTTAAGTCGTTCCCCACACACCTTTTTTGAAAGAATTTTAATGGTGTTTGGCAAAGTTAAACATGTCTTTTGAAAACAACTTAGACAATGTTTATCTTTAATAAAACATAATTATTAACATAACATAATGAGAGTTTCAAACGATTACTTCATACTTGGAAGTTTACTTTAATTTTTTATTTTAATAAACTAACACACTGGGTCTAAGCTTTAGGATAAACTGAAACAAAACCTTGATAAAGATAAAATATTAAACCGACCAGCAAATTCAATTTCAACTACGGTGGTTAATGCAATAAAATGGCAATTTTGTCTAAAATGGGTCATACAAAATATATTCAAACCGACAATATAAAACCAATGGCATTTAGCAATATGTTATATAAATTATCATAAAATAGCACATATTATTTTAAAGACTAATCTTGGTCAGACATTGTATAACATACCTATAGCAGAGCAACGTTAATTTCGAACTATGTGAAATTAAAGTTGCCAAATGAAACTTAATTTCAAAAGTTAAATACTGCAAAAACAGTTTTGCTCTAATTTAAAACAAAGCAACACCAAAAATCTTTACAAAAAATTGTTACGAAACATCTCCAATTTTAGATTTTGGCGACTAATGGTAAATACGACGCTCATTCCTCACTGCTCAGGTACTAAGTAAAATTGCAGCTAAATTCATTGACAGTGCAGGATATTAGCTCTGAAGCTAGCGTAATTACGCATTTCCTACTTATCAGTCGATCAAAACGGAATTGGGTACAGAAAATTGTTATGATGATTATTACTTAGATGCTAAGATTTATAGAATCTTAGAACAGCTAATCTCTATCAAAAAATTTCATACTCAACATCTATCAAATAATGTCATACTCAACATTTGAAATGATAATTCTTTATGTGATTCTAAATATATCATATTCGATAGGATTTTACTGGACAAACATAGTTTACTGAAATGAAAAATAAAACTTTTAAATATATAGGCAAGGCCTCTTAGCTCTTGAAGTTTTTTGTAAAGTATGCGTAGCTACACTATTTTGAAGCTTAGTGGGACCAAAATGACGTAGATATTTTAACATGCCCGTTGCCGATCCGACACATGGATCATCTCAGTCAATCGGATTATCACTATTATATTATGTCAAATATATTTTTAGCCAATAAACTAATTCATGAACTAGTAGACAATATAAAAAAAAGTCTACAGCGTGATGGACTAAACTTAATATGAGATAAAATATAAACCTTGGTGCAAAAAAATCAAATTGTAAATTAAAAAAAGATATGGGCATAAACCTTTAAACATCTTAAAATTTGTAATAAAAAAAAGAACTAGTAGACCATAGAAGCCTAAAAAATCCTAAATTAAAATCTTTATGTGTCGCTTTTGCGTTAATTTCTCGGTTGGGTATGAGGATTTGATATAGTCGTTATTTTAAAAAAGTGCGAGTATTTACAATAACTTATTTCAAGATATCGAAGATTAAGAAACTAGGTTTTACTAAGAAGTATATTTTTCAAATAAAAATAAATTCAATTAATAAACCTAATGAAGCTCAGCAAGTAAAAAAATTTAATCTGCTCCAACTGACATTTGCGTAGCAGTAAACATACAATGGTTATATTTGATAATATATTCATATATGTGTCAGTAATGTAAAAAATTACTATCGTATTATGAAGCGTAGTCTAATAATTTTGTTATTAGGTACTGCATTTTAATTAACATAAAAGTTAGTACATCAGACACATAGGAAAAGTTTGTATTGGCCGTAAAACATCAGGTAGGTTTTGGTAGGTATACGCGACGAAACCTAAACATTTATTTTGCTGTTTCATTAAATGTTGATAAAATTGTAGGTAAAATATAAATTGAAACAGCAAGGTATTTAAGTTTCAGCGTTCAACTTTGTTTATTTTGTTTTGTTTGTGTATTCACAGACACAGAGAATACACGCGTTTGTCTCCTTCGACAATTTTCACTAAATATACCAACCACACAATTTGAATTTGCAAATAGATAGGTTGTGTGATAAATAACAATGAAAAATAATTAATAAATTATGTATTAAGTTTATTACATAATAGCCTTGACGGTTTTATATTTTATGGCGAAAATCATAGGTTAGTACCCTGATGAGATTAATGTAAATTGATGTTAGCAACAATATCATAAATTTCAATTGAATTTATAATGAGTATAATTAAATTTACTATACTTTTACTACTACTACCGGCTACCGATCATAAATTGATTGTAATCATTTGTAAGTGTTTAGTATTATAGTCTCAAACGACGGTTAATATTCCCATCAAAGTTTTGCTGCAAGGAAAGTTTTCTATAAACACCTGAAGAAAGCTTGGTGATCGAAAATTCAAAATTTTAAGTGACACTTTAAACTTCGCAAAGTTAAACTTTTAATTAACGTAGCACTTAATAAATAGTTTTAAGCTTCAGCTCAAGAACAACAAATCTCAGTATATTCATTAATAAAAACACATTTGGGAAACCCAAATAAAATCGCAGTAAAGATTTGCGTTGATAATAATTTGCACGACATTAAGTGACTATTGAATTAAAAAGAATCAATTATTAAAAAACACAGTGCATAAAATATAACACTAATAAAAAAATAAACAAAAATTTTAAAAATGCTGGGAAAAAAAAACGCGGGACAGCACCGATTTAAAAAAACAAACGTCACAAATCACTTACGGACACCGATGGTCATGCTCATGGAATATCAACTTCCGCATCGTCACTTCACGAGAGGTCTGCGCGCCCTCTTGTTGTGGAGGAAACAGAGATTCCAGGTGTGTCGGTGCTGTTTATATGGGGCGGTCGGACTCAACGCGCAAGTTCAAACCACCCCGCACCCCCATCGTTTACGCCGAATTGTGAATTACCTATCTGTCACCTGGTTTAATTATAAGTAGATAATTTTATATGAGCTTGTTTTGATATCCCGGAAAAAAATATTGAATTTCCAAGAAAACTATTTTAATACATTTAAATAGAAAAAAATAGAGCACGTGAATGCGGTTCAGAATATTGATATACCGAAAATAGTGGCGCTGCAACATTTTACATAATTAAGTAAAAACATAAAATAAAAAGTTTAAAACTCGGACTAAAATAAAATATATTTTACTTATAAATTTTTCAGTTTCTATTATGCGATAAAACGCTGAATTAAAAAACTGAATATTAATCATCACGTAAAAACACTGAATTATAATCATCACGTTATTATCTTAATTTGAAAATGAAAATAGTACCTTTTTACTTAATACGACATTATTATTTTTTATTACAATTAATTTCAGTTGTCAATAGGTCTTATGCCCATATCCGTCACTAACATATATACATATCTGTCACTATTATTACAATTTAGTCACACCAAGATTAACATTTCATCGAAGCAATATTATTTCCAAAATCACTTTACTCTAGTAATGCTTAAATCAGTTTACTCTAGTAAATCGTTTAAATAGTTTCTGTAAACATCGCAATCATTTTCACCTTTGCTGTCGTGAGCAAATTAAAGGGTTTAGTTTTATTGACTCTATCTTGTCTGCTTCACTTCCTTGCTTATGGCGATCGCTAATTCAGTCAATAAACCATTGATTTTGCTGTTTTATGCAGTTTATATTAAGTCTACACTGCCGGCCAATACGCCGCCAGTGCTGTCTCGATATTGGCTTGGTGTTTGTTTGAAATACTTCTACCACCTGACCATCTCATAAGGTACCATCGAAGAAATTGAAACAACACGGACCTACGTCATTTGGTTGGAATATGTCAATGTAAATTAACTTACTTGGATAGCAATCTGGCTCTGTATCAACTTCCATGATAGAACATTAATATAAAGCTAATACCGCAAGCTTGTGTGAGTGAGACAACAAACGCAACAGGTGGATACGCCCTGTGTGGGTGTGTGAGGTATAAAAGCTGTATTTAATAGTCGAAAAATCGTTCTAAACGAATTGAAGACATAAGTGGAAGAAGCAAATAATTAGCATTTTACAACCTTCGAGTAACCCCACATTTTATCCCATAACAATTTGATAAACCTTGTAATTTTGCGATTTCATTAGCTTGTATAGTTACACTTCCATTTTTATTACACATCAAATATGCATTGTTTCGATTTTAAATAGCTTTTTCCGATCCTGAGGCGCGGCTTCCATTTAGACAAAAGTTTGGCAATTTCTAAAATGTTGTAGTATTTTACCCGCTTCTTTCGCTTATGTCTTTAATTACTATTAGTAACATTTACCTGAAAGTACTTTATAGAATACCTACGAGAGACTTTGGATTTCTATGCTAATTCGAGAAATGTCCTGTTATTGTCTGAACGCTATAAATATACACAAATTATTTTGTTTTATGTTTGAGAAATATGGAAACCTTTTTGGTTTCAACGTGCGAATATAGTAGTTATATTTAGTGATTTTACAAACATGCTGTCAAACAACTCTTTCTTAATGACCTAGGTACATTTTATAGTCTGCTCGCATAAAAGCAAAAATTAATCAGTCAACGGATTTACCACCGTGGACACTCATAAAATGTGCTATTTACATGTAAGCTATCTACAGTTTTTTAGTTAGATTTCAAGTACCGTCCCTAATTCTTAATTTGCCCACCTAATGGTATTCCATTACTATAATACTCAGAATGGAATTCTGCCACGCTTCGTGAATTTTCCGCTTATTTTGCGTACCGGTAAACGTACGTCAGCGTCGTGTTACGGATGTGTCACGCGTGCTGAAACATGTTCACAAATTGGCAACACTGGACGGCTGACAGTGGACACCCTGTATTTCCACGTAAGGATGCAGAATATACGCTTGTTATTCTAACCTACTTGTTCGATCAAGAAGAAAGTTTTTCAAGATTAAATTGAAGTAACTGCGAAAACCTAATTAAGTCCAGTAAGTACATCAGAAAAATTTGGACGCCTATCAGAAACCATACAAAAGTTTAACAGAAAGGAGGGCCGGACAAAATGGTCCAAGGATTAATAAAGACGTGACATATGCCATTAGATAGGAATTTTAATATACTACAATAAGTTATTAAACTTTGGGAACTCTTTTCAAACTACTGTATGTGTGAATTGAAAGCTTTCTTTCTTGGAAAGTATGCGGGGTCTACAAGAAAGCATATAGAGTGGGTACCGGCGGGGTTCCCCAATATTTTGGAACAGAAATTCGGATAATATATGACTAAAGGTTTATTTACACCGTTCCCGACAAAACCAAAAGAACCAGACCCACAATAACGTCAACATAAATATTAAATAGCTTCACAGCGTCGCAAAATATAAAGAGATTTGTGTTTTGGATATCACAAAAAGTATCGAATACTATATGAGGACAAAGCTTCCATATTTAACAATACATTTGCCGGGTTCGTCAATGCTCAGTAATCGGATTGAACAATGTGCGTATTTTGTTTTTGATGTAATAAACTGCACATGGATCTCACTCTGCCAAATGAAATTATTTTAAAAGGGACGGATTAGCGTCGGGACACTATCAAAGGACTCACACAAAACACAAATTTTTATTACTATCGTTTTTTTTATTTTTACACTGTTAAAAAAAATGATGATAGGTTTTTCCCTTTTCCATCAAAATACAATTCCAGACTAGCGACCTATAAAATGTTTTTTTCTACAGTAGGATCGATATGGTAGCGGATGCACAGTAAAAACTGAGTTTATCCTGTGTTGGTTTTTTTTTATTCTTGCTAGTCAATTGTTACCAGCATCGATATTTAAGCTAGTTTTCTGTTGCTGTTTTTACATTTTTTCAAAATGACTTTGTCGAGGTCATATGCCTAGTTAAGTTGCACAGGTAATAAATGTTCTCAATCATGTTGTGCCTGAAGGCCTTGCGAAGTAACATCGACCAAAGAATTAAATGCAACATAATTGCGTTAATCATCTAACTAGAATATGCATTAGATCAATTACTTTCCCGTAAAATTTAACAAATCATGTAACTTTTCAACTTCGTGATGTTGCTGCTTTTGTATTTAGCTATACATAGAACCTTTTTTACCTGACTTCGCAAAAAGGAGGGTTTTGTTTTTGTTTTTATTTTTTTTACGATATTTTTTTTCGGGGGCAAGCGAGTTGAAAGTCAAAAGTGTGAGGTTTTTTCCGCCCATTTACGTCGAGTAGGGTATCAAAATGAAGGGATTTTAATAGCCATTCCAGAAATATGTATATTTCTAATTTAAACGTCAAGTTATATATACATAACTTGGTGTTTAAATTGCAATAATTCCTGCAGTCGTATTTTCTTTTTTTGGACATTTGGCAGGTTTCTCAAATCATTTTATTTGTCTTAAAACCACTTCTTCCACTCATATTTTCAAATTTATTAGTTCGTCTGGATTTATTCCAACTCTTAAGACATTTCGGCTAAATATATAAAGACAAGTTTAAAACACTGATATAAAAACATTTTAATCGATTTTTTTCATGTGTCCCATGTGCTTTATCTTTTAAAAGTTGAAAAGTAATAAACATTTTAATTTGCTCTAAATATTATTAGATTTATGATGAATTCAAGATAAGTTGGCGTGGAATTAGTTTAGTGCCAAGTTATGGCAAATGGATTTTAAATAGATATATAATGTCATACAAGGGATTATTACATTCTGACACGCCGCAGAATGCTTGAATCTCAAGCGCGTTTGCGGCGATAGACTTGGTTGAGCTTTGGTCTAAGTAGATATGCTAGACAAGTAAATTTAGGTATAACCTTAAAACTGAATGTCCGTATTGCTTGATAATGGGATTGAACATTTTACATGACCGTTCCTTCCAAAAAAAAAGTGGGTGTTTCATTTCTACTGTACATAAAATTATGATCTTTTTAGTTTCGTGGCCAAAATGGCAAAAAATGTAACCCTTATTTAAAACTAACAAGAAAACTCTTTTAACGTCCAAAATAAGCGGTCATTCAACATTGAGCATTTACGTACATTATAAAGTCCAAGATACAATAAAGTTAGAAACTGATTCATGATAGAATGGATTTGATGGTTGCTTGTGTTGTTGTTTTATGTTTTAAAATAGGTCGGCTATATTATGTAGGACCGCTGCCTGTAAATCAGTTCCTTTCATGGTATGTCGTGATTCGCATAGCACCCATGGTAGAGATTCAAATGAGTTGTGCGCGCACTCCTATGTGTGCGTGCACTTGTGAATAAACAAACATTAATGTGACACAGTTACGCGGCCGGCGTCGTCCAAACACACATAGGACCGCGCGCACAATTGAGTTGAATTAACTATTATATAGTAAGTACATGACTTACCTCACATCTTCTAGTTCATAGAACATGTCTTTAGACGAGTCGTGTATGTATATTTTGACGAGCGGGCTGTCCATATACTGCATAGTCAGCTGCTTCGGGAAACTCCGAACGAAAAGAGCCTTGACAGTGTCTATAGAAGTGATCTCATTCGGTAGTAAGGCGCGTTTCGTTTCGTTTCTGTATTGCAGGAACACCAGACCTGGGGATGAGAATGTGTGTTAGTTATATAATGTGAAACGTGAAATGTATGTTTGTTCAACTCTCACGCCCTGAAGAAGTAATTAATCGACCTGATTATTGGCATAGACTTAGTTATAAGGATGGAGAGTATAATGAGATACTTTTGGTCCTGTAAAGCGATAATGTTCGTATCTTAACGCGATTTTCAAAATTCACGCCAGCAAAGCTGACGCTAGTATCTCATAGAAAAAATAGATTTTAAACTGACTGTTCTTTCCCCTCACAAAGTATGTGCCCACCATTACAACTAGTACTACCACTTTAGATCGTCGGTAGCCTAGCGGGTAAGCAACAGAAACTAGCGTGAAACGGCGTGCTGTGTTTCGGTTGCACTGAGTTTACCAGGGGCCCAACCTATCCCCTATACCTATTCCCATTCCCTATTCCCTCATAAAGATCGGCAACGCACTTGCGACCCTTCGGATGTCACGAGTGTCCATGGGCGAAGGCAGTTGCTTTCTATCAGGTAACCCGTCTGCTCGCTTGCCTAAAATAATTACGAATTAGCGAAAGTGTGTCTGTCTCTCTGTCTGAATTACCTCTTCGAGCTCACACCGCTGGTCCGATTATGCTTATATTTTTTGGAATTTCTTTAGAGTTTAAGTCCCGGGGAATGACATAAGATCTTTTTTATCCCGGACAAATGTGCGGTTCCCGTTCGATAAACGAATTTTGTCACAATATATAATAACATTTAAGAAGCAAGTAATATAAAAAATATATATCCACAGCCGAACATATAACCTCGTTTTTGGAAGTCGGTTAATAAAATGGCTGGTCCCTTTAAATTATATTTCACTTTTCGGTGGACAATATTGTTTTTCTCACTAATTAGACTCTACGTAATTATTACAAAAACTCATTGTTTTTCGATACACAATATCTCATGTTATTTTTGTCCATTTAATGAACAGTCAATCGATTTCTATTTTTACGAATTTGTAGTTGGATACTGATTCTATTGACAAAAACCTTTTACCTATTCGTATTAAATATTTATTATTATTAATAGCCGTTGGTGTCCCACATCTATTGTATGTCATCTAGCTTGTTTATCTAGCTACGTGCTTAAACAACATTATTTTATATATGATATTGACTGTACTGTAACTTCTTGATGGAAATTCATGTTACACCGTAATAAAACTCATAAGTCACCTGATGATGATTTAATCGAAACCGGTCGTGTGAAACAAAATTATTGTAAAATATTAATTAATAAAGTCGAATAAGTGCATGAAAACAAGTTTTATTGCTGTGACACATTATTTTAATTTCAAATTATTTTCTCGCTCCCAAAGCGTCCATTTACGCAAAAATCCGACAGTTTTTAAATTGTTAGTAACAAGTTTCTTCCACTTATGTCTCTAATTATGTCCTTCACCGGAACTCAAAGTATCTCTATATTAAAATTTCAGCAAAATCGTTTAAGTGGTCTGGGCGTGATTCATGAAGATATAAGACAGACATATAGACACATTTATTATAGGAGTAGTATGTATAGAGAACTTCATTATGGAAATTCATTATAGCAATCTTCTTTGCATGATCAAAAGGCAGTGTTTTATTAATCTTGTTAATGCTTTCGTTATACCAACTGTAGTGATGCAATAATCTATTCGAATTATTATCTTAAGCATTATAATATCTGGTATCAAACTCATCATAGGCATAAATAAAAAATAATTATTGGAAGATTTTACAACTTTTAAAAAAGGCTACACAGCGCCATCTCTCAGTCGCACCGTGAACTATACTAACTTGTAAACTTTCTCATAGATGGCGGGCTGTATTAAGCAGAAAGATAATATGTTTCATTTAGAGCTTCGCCTAAAATGAGCGGACTATAAAATACGTGTATCATTAATAGGATTGTATGCAACTTCGAACTAAACGAGTTATTTAATCATTACAGTTCCTTATAAGATAGTAATTCATATATCTTGCTCATTTATAACATTATAGTACAGTATTATAACTTATTCTTGTGTTGTTACGAATAGTAACTACCTGTCATAGCCAAAATGGCTTAATCGATTTTTACCAAATTTTATATGCATATTATTCAGTAGGCCTGAAAATCGGGACAAGCCAAGAATGAAAAGGCCAAAAGCAAGAAAGTTTGGTTAGGTCGCTAAAATAACGAAAATTGTGTTATAATTCAACTAATGAGATCAAACGAATTAACGGTACAAAGATTCATACGGGATTTAGAAACGACGTTTTTGCATGAAATCGCGGACGACAAAAACACAAGACGAGGGTCACATAGCTCCAAGATAAACTTTAATTGAACCCCCAGTAATCGAATTCATACAGTTAAATCCTACGACCGAGATAAGTCTCAAGTAATAAAACTTCACGATAAATCGTAGTTGGATGATGAAAATGGCTTTTAAGGTTTCGTAGTTGAAGAAAGAGCCTTAAGCTATGCTTAGTCGAAGTAATGAGATAAGCCTTGAACGAAGTATTATAGGAGATCATGAATATTTCCTAGCATGTGCCCGCGGCTTTGCGCGGCATTGATTTATATCGCGGGAGTATTCAATCATAAAGAAGTATCCTTTAATTTTAAGTAGCTCTATAACTGTTTGGGCGCGATTAGAAAACATGCAAGCAAAGAAACTTTCACTATTATAATACTGAAAGGATGGACCAAGAATACAGACAAAGCCAAACGGTTTACTTAAGAATATGGATTCTATTAACAATAGTCTCTAGCATCACTATAAAATAGCCAAGCTAAAGTAAGCAATAAGTATTATATCACACCAGATATTTGAGTTTTCATACGACACTTCCTGCACCATAATATAATATCTTTCTCGTTCAATGTTACCCACCTCAAAACAGCTCTCCCACTCAAACTTTAATTATAACATAAATTTTTAAATCTTCATCAAATTAAAGCTAAGAAGTCAAGAACTGTCTTAAAAACAAATAATTACCGAGGGGCCTCTCAAGCGTCTTGCTCGGCGTCCTCACGACGGGCAGTGAGGATCTCTGCTTCCCTCCCCTCCGAAAACCGGTGGAGGAGGTCTCGACCTCCGACATGACCCCAGGGTCATCGTCGAAGAGCAGCGCGTTATTCGGCTGCGGGTACCGAGGCAGGGGCGGCTGGAAAAAAAACAGTACCTTAATGTTAAAGAAACCATTGATACTTGATTGTCCGGTTACACTACAGAACAGGAACCTTGGGCAATACGAATGTTAACTGCAGTTTAAACACAATTCGTTCATTTAACATAACTAGATAGAGGAGCAATAACAAAATAATATAAACTATTCTCAATTCAATCAAAGACTTGGCATGAAAGTCTCGCTACCAGGCCATTTTAAAATTGAATGAAAGAAAATAAATAACTTAAACCATAAACAAAAGAGTATTTCGTGTATGATTATCGCGTCATGTCAAAACATTGTAGTGTGCGTAGCGCATTATTTATTAAAAATATCCAAAATATACTCCATATTAAAAAATATTGGTATTCCACGCTCCTCCTCCATATCAATTATAACTGGAAGAAATTTCACGCTTTTACATCTACGCGTCTTTGGTAAAAAGGGGTACAAATTTGTTGTGTAAGTAATGAAAAAAGTTGTTGAAGGCTAACGTCGGAATAACCTCAAAGCAGAAGACCTCTCGTAGAGTTAACCATACGAGTATCTCTCAAATTACATGAAATATCAAATGATAAGCTAGCGTAATAATTACAAAATATGAAACTTGGTATGTAAAGTAAAAATACGGGCGAACTTAGGTGTCGATCCACGTGAGAAGATTGCTTGTATTCAGGTCACGGCTGAAATTATACACCCGAAGTTAACGTGTGTGCCATTTTAAACTTTTAACAAACGAAAAGTTACCTAGTTAAGAGACTGCAGTATCAAAACACTAATAACTTGTATATTTAATGTTAAAACATTTTGTCACAGCGTATCATGTGGAGTTGCATACAGTTTTCTCGCAGTTTCAGCGTTCAAAATTTAATTTAGTAAAGGTTAGGGCACACTAATGCAAAGTAGTGTTACGTTTTTATATTAGCGATTAAAATCGTTCTTTATTAATACGGTATAGAAAGTATTATTATGTATATAGTTTTTTTTATCTATTTAAAGAACTTGAAGTCCATTGCCTTATTAAATAATCCTGCAGCGCTGCGATTTACAGCGTTTTCACATTATCCGATCCGATATCAGTATCGGTCGCCGATCCGATATGGAGGAAATTTGATATTGTATCAAAATTAAATACGTACTGTCTTTAACATAGTTCATTTTTTTTATATCAGAGAACTGCATATGGTAGTCGGCTAAAGGCAACTGACACTGATATTGGGATCGGATAATGTGAAAACGCTCTTATAATGTTTTGGACCTAAGTATCAACTTACCCTTAGCTGTGTACAACCCGATTTTAACAATCGGGTTGTAAATAAAATGGCTATATCCTACAATGTTTTACACTGCTTGTAAACACCTAACCTATTGTTTTAGTTCCCTTTGTTCAGGGAAAATTACCTGCCGTGCTTTACGAAGTTAAAGCTTAACTAAATACATTTCAGTAAATTTGCAGTGAAAAATAAGCAGGTGTTAATAAGTTTCATAATATGTTTATCAAAATAGCCAATACCTTTATGCTTTAGTATAATAGAATAAAACCTAGTATTAGAAGATAGATATAAAATAAAAAGGGAACTGTACAAATTGGAGGTCTTACAGCTAAAAGCGGTTTCTCCCAGCCAACCAGATTATTACTAGTATTAGCCCGATTAAGTTTTTTAGCGGGTAGATTCTTTGTAACTTTTAACTTCTAATTACCTATTTATATTTTAATTAACCGTTCAGAAGCTTTAACCTACTCATGTCAAAAAATATGTGCCTCGTTATTTTTATTATATATAGATTTTTAATATATTATCATAATTTTACTATAAATATTTTCAAATTTTTGTAACATAAACACTGCGTCGAGAATTATAATCGATTTATTAGATGGACATTATTGACTCGTAACACTTCCGTAAGCACCTCTGAATTGCAACTAAAATTTTTAAGCATTACCGTCTTCACCATAAGGGCACACGGGGCCAATGCCCAGGGCCCCAATTCTCGAAATAGGGCCAGAGTTTTTCCAAAATTTACCTAAATATTGATTTCTCCTAAACTTCAAGTTTTTCTTCGTATTGTACAATCATTGAAAGAGATACAGATCGTGGATCTAAGTAATTCGGCCGGGTTGTCAAACTCAACCGGCAGATCACGACTTATATGGAATTGACATATCCAATCAAATGACGTAGATCCGTCAACTGGTTCTCTTTCAATTTCCCCCATTATACAAAAGTAGTTAGTAGGTTATTTGATAAGAAACAGTTAGGTTATGAAATAACCTCATATCTAGTTTTGTTCAATTACGAAGAAAAAAATATAGTAATATTTTTGTCTCCTGAAATGTAGCCATTTTTAACGAGGTTGAGGCAGTAATGTCTTGTTTACAAGTTTTAAGTAGATAAGTACGTAACTAAAATTTAAGTTATTAATTGCATGTAAACACAAAATTTAGTAGCAAGTTGTAAGTTAAATGACTTAAGATTTAGTGTACTACTTATCTACGTGTAAACGAGAGATATGGCATTGAAAATTTAAATGTAATTGTAACCAAAAAACCTATGCTGTATTTTATTACCTATAAATTGATTCAAAGGTACTGAGTAAAAAGTGTAAGTTTTATTTTTAATTTTTTATTACTTCCCAATTCACTTTCTTTACTTTAAAAAAGGGTCGCAAATTTTTGTGTGCCCAAGGGCCCCAGCCTAGTTTAAGACGGCGCTGTATTTAAGTACATGGTTTTGAAACAATTTTGTCATAATTTATAACTAAGTAGGTACTTGAGAGATAAGATAAAAATAACATGAAACTAAATACACTGCACCACCGTGGCTCCTACATGATTCGGTGAAATCGGTTCTTTGGTAAATGCAGTAATAATAATAACATTTATTCAGCCACAAGTACCGTGTCGTGTCGGAGCCGCATCATAGTGGCAAGTACGGCAGTTCCATAGAACCAATAAAGCTTATGTTTGATAAACGTAAACATCGTGATGTCGTATCGTTTCACTTAAATACTCTAAATTCGATATCAGTTTTCCAGATTGTGCGTGTTATGTTGGCAAATAGAAATCCATTATATGCGAACAGAGGTTTTTAAAATATTGACCAAATACTATATTAATAACAATAAAAAACCAAACATGTATGAAAGTTAAGCGGACTGTTGTGAGGCATCCATTAAAAATCGATGAGTTATATTATTATTAAGTACCTAACGCGATTCAGTGAGCAATATATCAATCGTTTTCGTACTTTAGTTAAAACTTGCAAGCTTATTTCTGTAATCTTATCTTACTAATATTTGCGAAAGTTTGTGAATATGTATGTTTGTTACTTCTTCACGCTTAAACGGCTGGGCCGATTTCGATAAAATTTGCATGGAGCTAGCTGGTATCCTGGATAGGGTACTTTTTAATCTCGACTAAGCCGCGGGTAGCGCCGCGGGGCACAACTAGTACCATAATGATAATCGTTCCAAAGCGTGACAAAATCACCCATTGACCCATTTCATAGAAGTGCATAGAACTGGCTTTTTATTAACGTGAATATGATGTTATGCAAACTTCAGTTCCATGAAAGTAAAGTGTCGTGTCATGTCATTTCTAGACTGTAGCTTGATCACAACTACTGAAAACACATAGTAAGGCATCGATTTGACAGTGTTTTTTTTTATTTAAAAAATAGGGTCATCTATAGGCTTTTCGCCCATATCCTTTTATTTGTAATCCTTATGTTAGGTTTTTTGTACCTAGGATTTCATCCAAACTTCTTATTCAACTTATATAACATTATTGTTATTGTTGTTGTTGTTAATTATTGTTATTGTTGTTGTAACCTTAGTAATTAGGATGGATGGAAAATATTCCCTTTTTAACTATACAAGTATAATATCCCTGCTATAACAGTCATAATTAACTTAGTGAAAAGGCGTTCGTTCCAAATAGTAGAGTGTGTAGTTTTCAAAAACTGAATCTGGAGTATAATTCTCATGATTCGCATGTCCTTCGACTTAAACCTTTCTCACTCGCGCGCTTGTGATAGTGTTAAGTCAGCGTTCCGATGCTCGCTACCAGCGGCCGTGCCACAATAAAACAATAGGTTTCATTTTCTAATGACATTTGCCTAGCTGTCCACGACGCGGCTGCAATGAAGTAGCGTATAGCAAAATGAAACCTATTTCTTATGTCATAAAGTAGCTTTTAATTTGATATTATATGTGTCGCGGCTGCTTGCAGCAAGGATCGGAACGTTCGAAACGAACGAAGTTAAGAGACAGAAGCCTTTGTAGCGTCATGCGGACGCACGGCACGGGTGCCGTTTGCGTGCACACTTCGCTGCAACGGCAAACCCGTTATATGTTTCCGTTGAATAAAATAGAATTCTAGTTACACTAGAATGGTGATAACTAAAACCATGATAGCTTAATAACCTCTATAATTTGAATTATAACATGTTCCCTTCCCATCAGAGCCAACCAGTCTGACTGATTACTTAAAACCTTAATAACTTAAAATATTTTTTGTTTGTTACGATCGATCGTTTTTTTTTTCTGGTTCTCTTGCTTCTTCTAAAAAGATTCTTAAGGAGATTCTGGGCTGGGGCTATGTATCATTTATGTCTTTTTTCTCATACTCTCCACATAATATATCACATACTAGTATTATTTATGAATTAGTTATCGTACTTAGTATTTAATAGTAGTAATAGACTCTTTAGAGAGATACATTCCCAGATTCTGTTGATTTTCTAGTCTGTTATATATGTTGCATGTATTGTAAATTGTATGTATCTTGTTTTGTGAACCTAATAAAAAATAAAATAAAAATACTTTAGCTTAATGAGGTTTTACTGTATTGAAATTCCTTTTTTCACTAGGCCAAAGCCGTAGTAAAAACTTTGACTTAATAGTATGAAAACGCTGTTGATACAGCAAATTAAATAATAGTTACCTTATCATTGCCATTTAACTTATCAATAATTGACAAAAACCAACGCGCATCACTCGAAGCTACATTCGAAGGACAAAAATCGGACCCCTGTTGTATTGATTGTTATGTTTAGATGACCAAAATAAAGGACTAGGGGTTATTACGTTCATTATTTATGATGTGAACAGACTTATTATAGTCAGGTGTTGCATATGTGTTCGACAGATTTTGATCGTTTTTCAATCATGTTTCGATATTGTCTACTAAGTATTAATGTTGTTACTTAAAACGTTGTTAGATTATGTCGAATTTGTAGAATAAGAGAAATGGATTGCGGATCCAAGCATTTTGGTCGGGTTATGTCAAACTCAGCATCATAACTTACATAGAATTGACATGTTCCGACCAAATGACGTATGTCCGTCAACTGGCTCTCTTTCAATTTCCCCCATTATATATAGAATATAAGATAAATCTCGAAATAAAAAAAAACCGACTTCAGGAACCGACGTAATTTAAACAATTGCAATGCAATATTCGAATCGGCGCCAAAAATCTGTAATTTCGTTTTTTTTTAGTGTTACTCTTTTTAGTGTAAATACAAATGTAACGACATCTCTCAAGCCAAAATCCATCCAGCCGTTTAGGCTGCAGAGCGTGCCTAACAACTATACATACATACCTTCAAAAAACACAACCCTCCGTCACTCATAACGAAATCTCAGAAACCTCACAGAAAACTGGCGTGAAACGGTGTTGTGTTGTGTTTCGTTCAGTGAGTATGTTTGCCATTGGCCCAACTTCCCTAATCCCCCTATCCCTATTTCCATTCCTTATTCCCAATCCCTATTCCCTCATAAAGGCCGGCAACGCACTTTTGACACTTTGTATGTCATAAGTGTCCATGAGCGACTGCGGTTGCTTTCCGTCAGATAACCCGTTAGTTCGCTTGCCCCCTAAATACAAAACAAATACATAAAAAATACAAAAGTTTCAAATTCTGGATTCTTCTCGCTAAGAGGGGATTTTTGGAAATTTAAATTACTAAGGGTTGTTTTAAGGGGTAAAAAGTTTGGATGAAAATACTTCTTATTGAGAGCAAAGTTGCAGGCAAATACCTACAGGACTACTACGTCTTGATTTGTGAATCCAAACCATTCTCAAATCCCCTAAAACACATACAAATAATAATTCATCAAAATCGTCCCAGCCGTTGGGAGGAGTTCAGTGACAAACACGCTCACAAGAATTATAAAATACTAGCTTATATCCGCGGCTTTGCTCGTATGAAATTCGAAGATTGATAAAAATACGATTTTTTAAAAACGTTAATTTTTTTCCAACATTTACTATATTAGCTAGTATAGTAATACACTGTTCATTCTTTCAACTAGGTCCATGTCAATAATCCAGACGATTGGTTGCTACGTGTCGGCGTCAAGGACAGAACAAACAAACAAACACACTTTCCCATTTTTAAACATTAAGTAAGAAAGAAAGTGCGGAATAAGATAAAAATATACTGTTTTGCTTGCTTACAAGTTATGACATTAATTGCAAAATTGTTAAAATAAATAAACTAATAATTTTCAATGTTGACCTTGAAAATGATTCAATCAGCTTATGAAATTCTGAATCAAAATAGTATTCGATAAAATGGGTACATATTAAACGAAACTAAATGAATTTATCGGAATGTAACCCGAATCGAACTCAATATTCGAAGCGACCCAAGTCGACATTATAAATAAATTCCGGGTCAAATTTTGTGCATTTCAAGTGGAACCTAGTTTAGAATATTACAAGACGATATCGAGGAAAACGAGGGAATGGCAGTGTGATTTAAAATATGTAATAATTTGATATTGGGTTAAGAAAATAAAGAGGGAAACTTTAATTTCACGGCGGTGTGAGTGCGGAAATGAGCTACAGCGCACATCTTCCGTATGTTAGAATCTGCATGTTTTTAACAGACTGCAGTACTGGTACTAATGAAATTCAAATTCTTCATTTGGCGCACAGAAAATGCAAAAGTATAAACCATGATTAAATCACTATAGGTTACTACAATTGTGAGAAAATAATCAAATTTTAAAAATCTAATATATAAAATTCTCGTGTCACAGTTTTCTTGCTATACTCCTCCGAAACGACTTGACCGATTTTGATGAAATTTTTTTTGCTCATCCGGTATTTATGAAAATTGGCCAACATCTATTTTCCATTCCCATAAATGTTAGGGGTAGTACGACCCTATTTTTTTTGGCAAAACAACGTTTGCCGGGCCAGCTAGTTAAAATATAACTCACGTTCTTTACACGTCACTTCTTTTACACGAACTAGCTGTTACTCGCGACTACTTCCGCGTTAAAACTTTATACATTATGTCATTTTCACAACATTTTTTCATTACTGCTGGCCTCCTATTGGTCGTAACGTGATGTATACCGTATAACCTTCCTCGATTAAAGAACTAACCAGCACAAAAAATATATTTCGACGAGCAGTTGCTGAGATTAGCGCGTTCAAACAAACAAACAAACTTCAGCTGTATATTATTAGTTTAGATATACAGTAAGTCGACGTCATAATTATAAGACAAAGTTTCAATTCTAATGCTTCGAATTCCACATCGATTACACGCTATTTCGCTACATACTTACCTTGAAATTGAAGCGATCCGGGGGTCGCGATCGATCCGAACTACCAAAATGCCATGGCTTCCATTCACCTCAGCAATTGCATCCTATAATGAATTCACAATAGTCAACTATCTCGAACGTGCTAAATTTGGATACGGCAAAAATCCATACTAATATTATAAGGAGAGTGTGTTTGTTTGTTTATCCTTCCCTTAAACTTTAACGAAGCAACCGATTGAGGTGATATTAGCATATACTTAGGAAGGATGGATAATATAGTCAATGGTAACTTTTGGTATTGGAAAAACTTCATACTTCTAAAAGAGCTTTAAACAATATTCGAATTTTCACGCGATTTTACATTCTAAGCGAATGACGCTACAAACAAACGCTATTTATTTTTTTAAATTCCTCCTTAGAAACATGTTATTTCCAAGTTAAGTTAACACCTGACTGTCTGATAATCCAGAGAGTGAAGAGAGAGTGCTCTTATATACTGTGCATACGCTTGGGCATAAAATTATTCCTACCTAATAGGTCTGGTTTTAAATCAAACTGGTGTGAGAGTTATTACTTATTAGGTAACTCCTTTTTTCGCATCGGGGATTAAAAAATTAATCCTCGTACCTAGTTAGTCCAGTTACAGTGACCAATTAATAACGTAAGACAAGACAAAGGCTGATAACAGACGAGGCAATCACACCAATTACATCGTCGGTCACCTAATTGGTCCTTTATAGTCTCAAGCGTGTTTCTAGCTTCTAGAATCTTTTCTCAAACGAGCGACGAGACGGTTGCCTGATGGAAAGCAACTGCCGTCGAACATGGACACTCGCAAGTGCGATGCCGGCCATTTTTATGAGAGAATAGTAAAGGGAATAGGGATAGGGAAGGGGGGTTAGGGAAATTCGAACTCGAGTGCGAACCAAATATTGGCCCGCTCGCGCTAGGACGAACGCTTTCTTTTTTTTTTGGAGAGGATTGCAGTGAAATTTAAAAAAGTACATTAGGTTCGTCGACTTGTTCAAAAATTTACTCTTTTATATAGAATTAAGATATAATAGTAAAAAAGGTATTACCAAAATTTCAGCTTATAAACTTTCACATTTTTTTTTATTACAAAAAATTTTGAAGGTTAATAAGCTGAAATCTTTTGGCATTAGCAAAATCGATGACAGACAGATAAACTTTCGCATTCGCAAAGTATGTCTAAGAATAGGCTAGCATCTTTCGACCTCTCTTTATCTATATAAAACATGAATGGTTACATGACGACATTTTTAATTGAGTTTTGTCGTAGTTTTGATATTATTAGAAGAGTCCGCGGTTTTTTGGATGCAAGTTTACGAACGAGAAATTTGTCTCGACGTACGCATTTTAGGGATTAGAGTTATATGTTGATATCGACGCATGTGACTACGCTTGAGTGAGAGATATCACGTTATTTCATCTTAGCTAGGCAGTATTATGCCAGCTCTAAGTTTAGCTTACCCACGTTTCAACAAAAACCACAATCTAATTATAGAAGCATAAATCGCATCTGGCTTATTAAGTTGGCAGCACTTGTATGCACACTTAATACAATATTACATTTATGAAGAAGGTAATTTCATCACTGTATAAAATGTAATTAAAAATTGCAAACTCTAAGTTCAATTTGTTTGTTAATGGTGCCCGCGACTTCGTTGCGCGAAAATTCGCATATCACGCGGGAACAGTACATTTTTCCGGGATTTAAAGTATCCTATGTGTTGATTGGACTTCAAAGCTAGACAACAATGAAAGTTTTATTCAGATTCAGTAGAAGTGGCAAAGATTATCGCGTGCAAACAGATAAACAGACATCTTTTTTGACTCTGACTGATTTTTGTTATATTTCTGTTCTTTAGTCCCCACATTGATAATTTTGTAAAAATAATATTTGTACAGACACGCAAATTTTACTGTTCTATTATGTGTATATTATCTCAGTTATACAATAGACGTATAAAAGATGAATAGATATAACTATGAGATAATCTGACAGGATAGATTTTTTTTAACGATTATTTATTATATATTGCATAAACTATTAATAAGTACAAAATAGATTTAGGTCTACGAAGCAAAATATTGGACTAATGGTACTTTGTAGAAGCTGAAAAAAGTAAATATTATGTTTTTTTATTGTGGGAGTCCCACAATAAAAAAACATAATATTTACTTTTTTCTAATTGTGTTGGTAATCGGCTGAGAAATGCATTTTATTATCCACCAACTCTAGCAACATAAAATCTCAACTAGCGATATGTTACCACTATTTTATATTATGCTTTTAAATCTTAAATGTGTGAAACCGTGATTGTGCACAATAGAGTATATTTTATTTCTTCGTTAAATTATATCCATACTAATAAAATAAAGCTAGAGTTTGTTTTTTTGTTTGTGCGCTAATCTCGTGAACTACTGGCCGGAATAAAAAAAAAATGTTGTGTTGGTTAGTCCATTTATCGAGGAAGGCATGATCGACATTGCGCTACGACCAATAGGAGTCGAGAAGTAATCAAAACATACAAAACAAACGGCATAATTTATCAAGTTTCACGCGGACGTAGTCGCGGGGAACAACTAGTTATTAAATAAAAAATTAGCAATTGTGCACTCAAATATTGTACGCGGGCAGCAGCTAGTGTTATTATAATGCCTAAAAATATAATTTGCATTGTCAACCTTTGTTTAACTAAACCATTTTCCACTATTGTCATCTCGCTCGAGATTGGCGATATGTTTCATTAATTCCTCTGTCAATTTTCAATACAAACCGCGATTGTCAACAACAATGTGACAACACAACGCTTTGTTTACTATCACCTTTTGTATGGCAATGACAATTTTTTTGACAGAGGGTTAATAAGCCATACCGCCGACCTTGAGCGAACGCATAATAAACGTTTAACAGAACCTATGAAACATCCCCTTTCAATCACTTCCGAATTCGGATGAAAACATCTTTTTATGTGTTATAAAGACGTAGGCCTAAACTGGTAAACGGGTTCGTATTTTACGCTCAGTAATTGGTTATAACATAAAATTAAATGAACTCTGAGCGGATACCTAATCGTTTGCAATCATAGCACGTTTTATGCTTGGTCATAGAGTAAAACATTCGTCCGCACAGAGAAACAACTACGTAGGAATATAGACTACTGTTATAACTAAATTGGTTATTTTATTTTTAAATAAATCTATCGTTATGAAATAAGTAGTAGTCCAATCAGTTTTTTGATAAAATTGAAAACAAGAAAGTTACAAACCTTTGAAGTTGTCAATTAGAGGAGAGATTCGATAATTTTATTATTATTATAATTGATGTGATGTGACGTCAAAGTCCATAAGCTGCATACAAAATACGTTTTGAGAGAAAGAGATGGGTAGAAAACAAAATCGCTAATATCTTACGTATTTCTCAACAGATCTCAGAAATTTTCTGTTATTCTGTATGTCTTTTAGCCACTTTTATAATAATTTGAATTCAATATATTTTTTTGAAAGTATGAATGTGATATGGGTATAATTTTTAGGCGTGCTACAGCCTAAACAGCTTCATGGATTTTGACTTGAGAGATGTCGTTGGAGTTGTATTTACTGTCAGAGTGACACTATCTAAATATAAAAAGGGCGATTTTTGGCGCTAAATTCGAATACTGCGTTGTTTAAATCACAATGGTTCATGCAGTCGGGTTTTTCTGTTTTTGGACATTTAGCTTGTTGTAAACATAAAGGTTTTGTTTAAAACAAGCTAAATGGATTTGTAGGTCGTAATGGACCCGAAATGTTGGTCACTTCTGCAGAGTATCTCAGAAGGTCGAAATAGCAATATTGCTAAGGAATTGCTTTGCAGACATTTTTGTACATTTCTTCAAACTTTGTAAAAGGAATATTAGCTTTACTACAAAATCAATTCAAAATTTGAATAAGATTATTTTTTATAGCAATGATTTCAAGGATGACTATGAAACAATCTCTCTGTACATAACTGTTCCTACTTTATGCGTAAGCTGAGGATATTCACTTTTAACTTACCTTAGATATGTTACTTTTATATCTTTGGTACTTAATTTATTTTGATGCTACTTTCTTAGTAATAATAAATTCGAAACGATTTATTATACATTTAAAATTTAAATGTTAGGAACATAGAGACAAGGTGTATTACACCTTGTCAAATTAAAAAAAAATATAGTACTTAAGTATACTGTATAAAGTTATGCTTATTTTATTTTTTCGTTTGCAGTGAAATCATTATGATTAAATGATTTTATGTGCGGGCAATATCATGTATTTTTCACATAGAAAATAAGAAAAAGAAATCACTCTTAAGTGCTTCTACTTTTACAGGCTTTTGGGATATCCTAAAATATTTTCACACCATGTTTTTGTTTGTTTTTAAATAGTGTCTGTTACACAATTTTCTGATAAGTGTAGAAGAGGCTATTCACAACTAATTTAATAGATTTTCCATAAATGGAAAATCAAAAAGTTGTAAATAGCCAAACAACAGTAAGATTGATACGCTGTGTGTGTCATGTTCCACGTCTTCCTGATAGGTGTCAGGTACTCTAATACGGCATTTCAGTGAGAGGTATAGAGGCCCTAGTCCTACTTAACGTTAATCTTTTCTATATAATAATATAACGCTGAAAAATTTGTTTGTTTGATCGCGATAATCTCATGAGCTGGCCGGACTGAAAAATTCTTTTGTGTTTGTCAATCCATTTATCGACGAAGTCTGGCTATAAAGCATCACGCTGGTACCAATAGGAGCCGAGTGAAAAAAAATGTTGTAAAAACAGACGTAGTCGCGGATACATCTAGTATACAATACTATACATCTAGTATACTATACTATACATCTAGTATACAATACTATACATCTAGTATACTATACTATACATCTAGTATACTATACTATACATCTAGTATACTATACTCTACATCTAGTATACTATACTATACATCGAGTATACTATACTATACATCTAGTATACTATACTATACATCCAGTATACTATAGTATTCTAGGAACCCGTAACCGTTTACCTTATAACAGGACTTACGGCGGTGGCGTTAAGTACGTTTTAATTAAC
>JAOTAV010025074.1:0-21721 GCA_026546445.1 Cyclargus thomasi
ACCTGTAACACAAGTCCCTCGGGTACTTAGCACAGGGCCAGACTGACGTGGTGTGAAGCGTCCATAGATATTATTTATATCCTAAAATACTGAACCTTGTGAATAGCACTGTATGCAAGTTGTTGTGTGTACGGGGAGTTGCGCAAGGTTCTACCAATGTCCAACATAAATTAACTAATGTTTACGAGGCACCTGCCCATAGTTTATCTCGCTGATTGTGATGCTCGTTCAAAATCCATTATTCGATTATAATAATTGATAGAATAATATCAAAAAATTAAATTAATTATTGAATTTAAAATCAATCGAGTCGCTAGAACGCTGTAAATAATATTAAACGCCGGTGATTAAAAACATTCGAGCTTTGAATGATATAATTAATTTGGCTAATGTCTCGTGCATACATAATTTGAAGTAATTAAAACTACGGAGATAACGGATAATCATTAAAACAGTAGTTAATAAAGTAAGAAATAAGTTTATAATCTGTAGAAAAGTTTCCATTTCATTAGCATCGTTCTCTGTTTTAGACCAATTGTCAATTCGGAAAGGTTCACCAAAAACTGAGGGGCTCAATACCGAACGCCAAAATTTTCATTTCCACGAAATTGCTTACCCAAATGGACCCAAATGGAAAAGTATATGTCCGTCCGTCTGAACTTTAGGCAGTAACAGACGGACGGACATATACTTTTACATTGATAGTATTGAAATGAATCTATCGTAGGTTTTTTTAACATGGGGCGGTAGCTAATGTAAATACGAAGCGAATCGCCGAAAAATGTAATTAAAGTAAGTGAACCTCCCAAGTGGAACTGTCGTAAACCCCGCAGCTATAGTTTCGGTTAGAGTTTCCGCGAAACACTCGCTTTAATGACTTCTGAGAATATTTGCTAATTAAACTTATATATCTAGGTGTAGCAGGGGTCACACGGGACTGACTGGCAAAAGACCGCTGGTTTAACTCAAAACTTTTAATCCAAAATAATTTGAAAAAAAAAACATTTCTAAACGTCGTAGCTTCTAGTATGTCTACCACCGACTCGGGAACTAACCCGGCTATAAAAACCAGCGTAAGAAACTCGCACCGTTTCGTAGAGACTGCATATTGATAGAGACAGTAGAGACAGGCGCAAGGAGCGCTTTGCTTTCTATCAGTCAGTTAACAAGAGTTAAATAATAACCATACGTCTTGTTATCAATAGACTGGTACTTAGTTTTATAATTTTTAAACATTTTCATACATACTAACATCATAAACGCGAAAATGTCGGTCTATTATATACAAGGCATTCCTTGCTCACGGGCAATTAAATCCCGGACCTTTGGAAGGCATACGTGGGGCCGAAGCCAACACGCTAAGGCCCCGTTACACATCTTTAATCTAAATGTAATGTGACACTAGCCGGCGACTCTCCCTGTCCACACTATTAGAGTACGCTCAAGAAGAGCCAGCGGTTAGTGTTGGAGTATTGCAGGGAACGGAGGAAAATGTTGGCTATGGGGGTGGGGTGCTAGTGTACCGGGTAACCGGAACTATGGAAGGACTATAGCGTCTGCCGATACAACGTTGTAATATGTATCATAAAGTTGGCAGACGGTGACTCGCCAACTCCTTGAATTATTATTATAAGCTCTTCACACCAAAATCGCTAGACCGATTTGGTTAAAAGTTGGTTGTTTGGCTTATTGGTTGAAATGTCAAGATACGAGTAGAATGTAGTTTAGCCTCGGGAGAGCTCAAAGAATCCTTTATCCTTAAAAAAATTACATTGTATAGCCTATAAGTAAATTTTTGGACAACGGAATTGCCAGCATCGTCTAATTTTATGTGAGTACAAAGTGTTCAAAAGAATAACAATGTTTTAATCATAAAACTTAAATTTAAACATATTTAATGGTAAAAACGTTCACTTAACTACCACACAACTGATAAACCATAACAAAGAGCATTGTAGACTATCTACATTCATGAGCACTGGACAGACCAGATATCCTAGATGTACTAGATGTCCTAGATATTATATAGGTACGTGGTGCGTCGTGGCGGCGAATCATGGCGGCGCGTGGAGCGGCGCGGGCCGCGCGAGACGCCCATTGGCCGCCGACCGCGACCACACCTCTCGCCGGCATTCTAATTAACGCTCATCATCATCATCACGACTGGTCATCAGAAATGTGAAAAATGGTAAAGTAATAGAATTTTATTTAATATTTGCCTGACGCCGTGATTTACTGATAAACACTTTGTTTCATTAGAAATTCATTAGTGTTTTTGTAGAAATAACTTTATTAAAATCATATTTTACTTGATTGAAAGTTTTAAAGCTGAAATAGCCCGTTGTGCGGTGATTACAATTACTTTGATTAAGCATTTAATACCCTACTATATAAAATATAAAGCGTTCCCCCTATTAGGTATAGAGGGAATTCTTTGTATTTTATATCAATCAATGAACCACTGTTTTTCATCATTTCATAAAGTTAATTTCTTTGAAACATAATTTATTATAAAAAAAACTGTTCAGCTTTTGGCTATAGGCTATTAATCATTAATTCTCATCCTCGGATGATCAATCAATAACAGTTATATATCTTTATAAATTCAAATGTAGAGTTTTAACGACAATCGTAAACAGAACTATATATTAGCTAGCTACAAAACTGCGTTACGAAATTCTATTGAAATTTGAGAGCTTATGATAAAGCATAGATTGCATTTACTATAAAAGCCTATCAACGTAGCGATAGTTACGTGACCGAGCCAGCCTTCACCTGTCACTGTAAATCACGTGCAGACATCGTATCAGTACTCAATAGAGAGTCTATAGATACCTTCAATTATATTATTGTTAATATACGTTTGGTTATAACCCCTCGAGCAGACAAATTAACGAGTTGACTCTTGATTTTGTATAGTATATGCTGAAGTATGAAGTTACCCGTAAAAACCCAAGTTTGTCCAGTTTCTGCGTATACAAAATAAACTATCTTGATACAGCTCTGCTCCGCGTCGTCTCCACACAGTGTGTCTGTCGAGTTGGCATTCTATAGTGATCGTACAGAGGTAAAAATATTTTAAAAGTTTTCAAATGATGAATTTTAAACTGCTCCCTAAGTTCGGTCACCAAGAGTTACTTTACAATGTTAACATTCGATCTCATTTTTCGTCCTTGTGTAACATCAGTATCTCGAGAGTGTTAAATAAAAAAAATCTATAGCAGAAAATATACAGGTATAGGTATATATATATATATTATTTAGGAAGTAGGAAGTAAGGATCGTGGGTTTAACGTTCACAATAACGGCTTTAATGTGACTATCGGGTTTACTATCCTGCAGAACTTCCGATGTCTTCATCAGGTGTTGATGGTAGTTAGATGAACTGTCTCCGCAGGTAGTGTCGTAAGGATGTGGATCCTTACGGTAAAGTTTCGTCTTTTCTCAGCTACGACGATATTCAGGCGCAGAGAAGAACCCTGGAATCAGTTTTCCAGACATTTTGGTATTCGTCGGATTTCCAACATCGTCTGCGACATCAAAGCTAAAGGCTTGATAAAATTCAGCAAAGATAATAAAGCACGATTAAAGTGAAACTAGTAATCGATGGTGAGGCAGGCATACATAAAAATTATTATGAAAAATCAGATATTACAAAAAGAATAAAGAAGTTGTCACAGAAACAAAATAAGTAAAAAAATATATAAGTACAATGCAATGCAACGCTCTGAGTGAGTGATTGGGGAAAAACATAAATTAATATTTCTTATTTGTATTAAAACTTGAACGATATAATCGAAAAATAAAAATACATATAATAATCGATTAGAAGTCATATGACAAAATTAAAAATGTCGGATGTTTGAACCGTCAACAGTCAGAATCTTGTTAGCAACTTCGTGCTGTTGTAGCTACAAAATGTGCTGTAAAATCTATTAGGTTAAATCTGTAGATTTCTTAGCGAATTCCAATAAAAGGATCTAAAAGTGCCTTTTAAGTAACCAAATCGTTACACTTGCTAAATATTTGCTTACAAGTGTCAGGCGAGCAAGTGTGGCGCGGTCTTAAATAAGGTGGCTAATATATTAATGGATGTATGTCGTGAAATCGCACATGATTTATCGTCGACATTATATTGAGGGATTTACGACCGAGCCGGACGTGTCGCCGACATTATCATAATTAGCGCTCGACATAAAACTACAATATCGTTACAATTTTATTATTATCTAATTATGCAACAGTAGGCTTTTATTCTAAACAAGATGGTGCCGCAACTTTGTCACGCAGATGTTTATGTGTTGAGATACAAAACCCATACATTATAGTGAATTATGATACGAAATATACTAACAGACCAACTTTTACTTTAGTCTAGTCTCTACATGGTAGAGACAATTAGGTTGCATTATGTCGTACGCAACCCCCAGATCACAACTTACACAGACTTAAAACATACTATCGACCTTAAATATTCGAAAAGGTCGCCCTGTGGTCGAAATTCGACCTTAAATATTTAAATCCATAGTGTAGAGGAACTATTCAAAAGTTAAATCTATTCTCAATTCAATCACAAACTTCAATCTCTCAAAACGATTTCGTTACAAGGCCATTAAATGTTATGAAAAAAAACTCTGACTTCAACCATAAACAAAAGAGTATTTCGTGTATCTTATCATGTCAAAATATTGTAGTGTGTGTTGTAGTGTGCGTGGCTTGTTATTTATTAAAAATTACCAAAATTAATATAGTTTAAAATAACATTATTTTAAAATAATTAAAAGCTAAGGTATAAAATTAAAGTATATTTTAAAATAATATTGGTACTCCATGCTTGACCTCTATATTAGCTATAACTGGAAGAAATTTCATGGTTTTACGTCTCCGCGTCTTTCGTAAAAAGGGATACAAAGTTTTTCTCTCGCGTATTAATATATTAATAGATTTCCACCAAACGTCTGACTAGAAAACAAATTTTTCCCTGATACTTTCTATTATTATTATAAATGTAAAAGTTTGTACGTCAATCACACTAAAATTATAGAAAGGATTTTAATGAAATTTGGTATATCTATAATCAACCGACTGCCGGCAATGTTTTTATTACGGTTACGGTATTACGGTTTCAGCTTCAGAATATTTCTATTGTGTCTGCTCCGATTGTTTCTGTAGTATACATTAAATTTATACGCGAGCGAAACCGCAGGTAAATGCTAGTAATGAAGAACGTTAATGATACCCACACAGTAGCAGCGAGTATTCAATATTGATTCTAATATAAGACGTTTAAGAACCGTTAATTCGTTTACTTATTACTAAGTAGTTAATAGTTTAGTACGCGGCGCGGCGCGGCGCGGCGGTGGTCGCTGCCGGCGCTGGTGAGCTAACTGCCCGATAACTATCACATCCATCATCCAAGATATCGCCGTCCTACCACAATCAACTGAACAAACCAGTAATACCATTCAAAAGCAAAATTGATATATTCGACATAATATACTACAGATGCTTTTGCCCGTGTCTTCGCTAGCCCAGAATTTGAACATCGTGTAAAAATACATATCAATATCATTGTAAAGCCTCTTTGAAACACGATGTTTTCTTTGGACAAAAAGAAGCTTAAGCTTCTTACCACCCTTTCAAATAAGTGTACTAAAAAATAAATTCGATTGGTTGCTTCACTATGTAGTGAAGGAAAAAAACAAACAAATCGTCGTTGAAGTTCTAACACCATGTAAGTCAAAATTGGCGACTTTTCAGCACAGCGAGACAATTGCTTGAATTTCGTATAGATCGCCATACTAATAAGATTTTACGGTTAAAAAATTGTAAAAAGTTTTTGTTGACACGTGCTGACACGTGTTCCTGATTAACTTAAACGATGTGTCTTCCGATTTTCTGCAAAACGGCATCAAAATGACAAAACATCCAAAATGTGACTTACGTGGTGTAAGAACTTCAACGACGAAATACGCATTACCATTAATTGTAATTTTAGTACGAATTATGTTGTACCAGCCGGCTCGCGCCAAGTCTGCATTGTTGTGTTCAAGGCATGCTAAAAGTCCTACTTGGTTGATTTTCCAGTTCATTTAAAGTCGGTATACTGGTTCATTATGTGAATGGTGGTACAATGGTCTTCTCTACTTAATACGTACAGTAATTATAGTGCTGTCGACTGCACGATACCCGCGGTACTTGAGGTGCAGCTCGCAAGCACGCTCCGAATTACGCCTAAGGCACACATAATATATGGTCCTTCAAAATATTAGGTATTTACTATAGCTAAAGTTATGCGTAAAGTTCACATTAATTCAAAAATGAGATCAAAGCATCATCACGAATTTTGATGGTGAAAGTTGATTAAATAGTCTGATTTATAGGAAATTTCAAATTTTAAATGACACTAATATTTTGAATGTAAGAGTTTGTATTAATGTTTTTTCGTCAATAACGCTGAAAAACTACTTAATGGAGTTTTACCCACGAAGGAACGGAGACGGTATATACGTTTGAAGTGAGAGGGTGTGTGTGTGTATGTGTGTGTGTGTGTGTTTGCCGCTTATTTTCAGAACCACTGGTCCGATTTTCTTACGGTTTTCAGTAATTGGTTTGGTTTTGATAGTTACATGTTCTTAGATATGTTTTATTACAATAACTTACCAGGGGGCGCTGTAATAGACATTTCTTTGTGAAACCAATGTTGTCAACTATATTCAAAACTACTGGTCCTATTTGAATACGGTTTTCAATTACGGGTTTGCACTTTATTGGTGCGTGTTCTTAGTTGGGTGTTAGAGTAACGAGTAACGACTTACCAGGGGGCGCTGTAATAAGCATTTTTGCGTGACAAACTTTACCAATTATTCCCAAACATACTTATCCTATTTTGATGCGGTTTTGAAACTTGGATTTGTTGAGATTAAATTAAAAGTATAAACATTAGCAAATCCGTTGGGATGTCATTCATATTGAAATTTTACATAAATATAAACTACAAAATTATTTCATTGGCAGCCCGCACGGATTTCATGGTGTGTCACATTTGAAACATTAGTTGAGAGCTAAAAGCGTAAATGAAATATTCAATTCCTCTAAACAAAAATCTAACTAACAGTTCATTTCGTAAATCTGTAATAAATAATCTAAAATAAACATCCGCTTCGGACGAAGATTGGCAGGATTCGGTTTAGGCCAAAAATCTTCGATGGGACTTTAGCCACAACACAGTTGTTCATTTTATAGCGACGTTTAAAGACCTAATTCGTAGCTTTTATGTGTCCTAACAGTATAGGATTTAAATTCTTATGACTTTAGGTCACTTAATTTCTGACATCCATTTACTTAAGAAAATCACTGCTCTCTTTGGAAATAATTTCATGTTGTAGAGTGTAACCCACTAGGATGCAGCCGATATAAGCCGTAGCCTGCCCTGCTTAATTACAAATCTAGAGCTGCTTCTATAGTGAGTTGGGGTGACTCTACGTATACCGTAGAGCACGCCTCGCCCCGCCGCCGCCCCCTGCCTCCCCCCGCCGCCCCCGCCGCCGCCCGCCCGCACCTCGGAACATTGTCTTCGTCAACAATCATGTTTATAGCTGTACTCACTCTCTTATTGTTCATTTTTTGCGCTTTAAGATAATGTTACGTCGAGTGACTAACCAGGAAAATATGTTTGGGAACGTTACTTAAGTGTTTATTGTAAATATCAGTAGTATTATATTCCGGCGCATTTATCTTTTTATTTTATGAATTATTATAAAAATACACACTGATAAGGTATTCATTTTTAAATATAGCATAAAATATACATAATTTCTGAAACTTACGTCAACACTACAGTAGTAAATAATTCTATTCTTATATATTATATAATATTATAATTATACATTTTGCCTTTAGTTGCAAAATATAAGACACAGAATCTAATTATATTAACGTTTTAATAACTATTTTTAAAGAGCTCTTGAATAAATCAATGCAGTGTCAAAATAATTTAATATATTATGTTAAAACATAGCTCATTAACAAGTTGTATATGCTCACCATTTCAATAACTTCTTCGAAGATTTAATAATAATATATTACGATATACAGAACTGGTGGGAAAGTTAGCAGTAATTTATTCTAACACTAGATCGTTAGCCTTAAGAGGTTTGGAAATACAAGCTATAGATTATCTGTCAGTTTAATTAAAAAGTAATATTGATTCGGAGAGAGCTTCGGGACAGTAATGGAGATACTGGAATTAAAATATTTGAGAGTTTACCAGCGGCCCTGTGACTGCGCCGCGCCGCGCCGCCCGCACCGCGCCGGGCCGCATCGCGCCGGGCTGCATCGCGCCGGGCCGCATCGCGCCGGCCCGCATCGCGCCGGGACGCACCGCGCCGGGCCGCGCCGAGCGACGTATCGCAGCTATAAAGTAGAGTTATACAATCTTTGTGATAAGCACGAGATGTTTTATATGAGCGTGGACCTTTGTTTATCGCATCCACACAATTTAGTGGTCTTTTTATTTATGAACAGAGCACCTTGTTCGCTTTCTAAATAAGCGGGCTCCAACTACTTCATTAAGTTACTCGAACACTTGTTTAAGTTATGGAAATAACAGTTTTCTTGTATTTACATAATTATGTTAGAGAAAGAAATGTTTCACTTCGATCCGTAGATCATAGTTATTTGATTTGAAACTATACAGTATGAATGCAACAAATATTATATTAAACTATGTCAATTACATCTGAATTACAAATATAAATCTTTAACGTCGTCTTTATCGCGCAAAACTAAGTGTGTAGTCATGTATGGTCACATATTTGTATGTCTGGCGACGGTCGCGCGGTCAGCAGGACAGTCAGACACGGCGCCGGGTCGCAGACGGCAGCACTCCGCAGCGCCTGCCATAAATAACACGCCCTTTGTCCTTATCACCTAGTTAAATGCCCCTAAACAGTTGCATACTCAGAAAAAGCTGGGCACAAAAACGCAGTTAATCACCCGGAAACGAAACGGAAGTACTGATGAGAAACTGTGTAACGGCTAAACGGTAGAGGCTGCTGGATGCTAATTTCAGAAGGCGAACACAATGTAATGAACAGAAAGTTTGAATATTAACTGTGATAGAAGTACATTCGAAAGACTTGTATCGTTCAAACCATAAATACTGTTATTGATCACCAGCTATGCTGAGCGAGACAGCTTAAAAATAGCAACATTCTGTTCGAACTGTACAGTCGAAGCCTCGTAGACAAAAAAGTTATAGATAAAAAAGTAGAAAGCGGAGTCTGTTCGATATGAACTTTGCTTAGAATATTTTTTACTATAATAAGTTTGCGAATAAGCAAACGGGTCACTTAATGGAAAGCAACTACCATCAAGAGTCATAGCTGCGTTGATACTTTTTAAGGCTTGCAGGTCGTTTTGGTCTAGACATGCCACTGGGACATATTCTGCCTTCAAATTTTTTTTAATTATAGGTTAAGCGAACAAATTGATCACCTAATGGAAAGCAACTACTGTCGCCCGTCATGAGTGGCCTTCTGATGTGATATTATGTCTGATAGAGACTTGTAACATTATGAGAGTTGCAAGTGCATTACCGGTTATTTTATTTCGGTCCTTTTTCACAGTTATTTTTGGTGTGTAACTACATTTTGTGTGTAGCTACATTTTGGTGTGTAGCTACATTTTGTGTGTAGCTACATTTTGATGTGGAGCTACATTTTGTGTGTAGCTACATTTTGGTGTGTAGCTACATTTTGTGTGTAGCTACATTTTGTGTGTAGCTACATTTTGTGTGTAGCTACATTTTGTGTGTAGCTACATTTTTGTGTGTAGCTACACTTTGGTGTATAGCTACATTTTGGTGTGTAGATACATTTTCATGTGTAGCTACATTTTTGTGTGTAGCTACATTTTGGTGTATAGCTACATTTTGGTGTGTAGCTACATTTTTGTGTAGCTACATTTTGGGTGTGTAGATACATTTTGATGTGTAGCTTCATTTTTATGTAGAGCTATATTTTAGTACGCCTTTATAATGAATTAATAGGCTATGGGAATATGGAAATCGTAAAAGGAAATAGGGTAAGAAAAAAAAGGTGTAGGGTAGTTGGGCCTTCGCCCTTCGGTAAACTTATTTACTCGACGAAACACAGCACAAGCGTATTTCACGCCGGTTTTAGCTTGCCTATCCATGTTAAAACATCACTTTTCCAGACCGAGTTTTACAGCTCAAATATTATGAACTTCCAATTATTCCTAATATCTATATTTTGATGTTGTTAGGTAGTTGTCGAAAACGGAAGGGAAACTTTTTGTTGTTCTACATAATAAGCATACTTTGACATTAACAAACGTGCGAATACACTAAATATTTTATATTTCCCCGTCTTACTAGGCGCAGAGTCAATATAATCGATAGGTCACAAAAACAACATAAAACACGGGTATCTTGATTAATATTATATTAGAAGTATTTGTTAGTTTAAAACTGTTTTTGCCTTTAAAACGTAGAGGTATGCTCGTTCCTTGATACACAAGAAATTACTTTAAAAAGTTGTTGCAGAGAAAAAAAAATTTTTTAATCCGACCACTTTTAACTTTAGGCTATGTAACATTCTTTGTGACCCCCTCCGTCTCACTTTTAAGGGGTTCAAAGACTTTTAGTAGGTAGTTTTATTTTTTTATTTTGACTTCGAAACTAATTAGCTTGTTCATAAGTCAAAATTTCTGCTTTCTACTGTTTGTTTTCGTTTACAATTCCTGCACCTTGCATGTTGCGAACCGCATATAATATGTTAATTTAAATGTCTTTACCTCATATTATCTCTAATTTCTGTTTACAATTTTTAAGGCAATTTGAACAAAAATCTAGGATCTTTTGTTGATTGTGCTCTTAATTAATTCAATAATTCTTCTTTTAGCCCATTCGTATACCAAGTGAGCTAAAAATATAATTAACGTTAAGTAATTTAACGATATTATTATTCTTAATATTTCTAAAAATTATAAAAATAATATGAGCAGCGCCCTTACTTAACATAATATTATTCAAGGCAGCGAACATAAATCCTGGGCGGTTTGGTATTTTCATGGCGAGGGGAAACGAATTCGTTAATTAAAAATAATGTTTCTGTTTGTTGCTGCCTTATTTTTTTTTAATATCTAATTGACATGTAGAAATTTTGTGTGTAAACCATTTTGTGAAAGAAGGTATTTAATAAAAGACTTAATTGGAATTTTTTAAAAGCGATGAACTATTAAGAAAACTATACAATAGATACAAAACGAGACGTCACTTATAATATTATAATTCAGAAGTGGTGACTTTTGTTTGACAGATGTTTATTATATATGTATAAGACATATTATATCAAAGATTAAATGAAAGATCACAGCCTACCGACCGCTAAAGTCGATGAAACATACAAACGTAACGTAGGATATTATATTACAGTTCATGCCGCTGACACACTGGAATGGAACGAAGCTAAGGAGTAGGTATAAAATCTACGAGTATATATATAATAAAACAGTAAAATTTTGAGTGTCTGTACATTTAATATTTTTACAAAATAATAAATGTGGGGGTGCTAAAGAACAGTAATAGAACACATATCGACAAAAAAGTTGTCTGTTTGTACGCGCTTATCTCAGGGACTGCTGGAACGATTTGAATAAATCTTTTTTTGTTTAGTAACTATTAGGTCTGGGCAACATATAGGATAATTTTTATTCCGGGAAAATGTACGGTTCCGTGATATACATATTTTTGCGCAACAAAGTTGTGGGCACCAACTAGTGTGGAATATGAATATAATCGTTATGCATGTTTTAGTCCTATTCCTTAGTAAGACTCATGCGGGTACTACGAGTAGGCAACTCCCGAGCTACGCCGCGTAGCAATATGGCGAGGCTCTAACTCACTGTAATCCCGTGACGGTTACATTAAAATGCTAATATTGTTTATTTACTTCTACAATACAGGTTAAGCTTTAAAGATCTCAATAAACTTATTTATATCTGTTCTCATGTACAGTACGTGTCTGTAATGTGTATACCCTTATATCCTTTACTAGAAAACCCTAAAAAAGGACCTCCTCTAACTTAAATAAAACTTTATGAGCATTTTAACATACAAGTCTGGTAACGATATATTTCAATGAAATTTTTACCATCACTGCCTGCTGTAAAACTGCAAAGACTTCAATAACAGAGCTGAAAATTATAATTGCTTTTCTACAAAATTCAAAAGGAACAAGAAATTAAAAATACCCACAAATGATTGTACAATTCATACGGGAACATCGTCGGTACATTCCGCGGCGCACGTCGCGAGCAGGACCCAATTAGCGGCTACCGGGCACGGGGCGACGGCGGGGGGCGGCGCAGGGCGGCGGGGGCGAGGGCATGCCGGCATAAGCCGCGCCCGCACGTTAATCTCCGCCCCTCAACGGGAAAGTCGTGTTTTCCACGCCCGCCCCGCGCCCTCCCCGCACCTTCCCCCCGCCCTCGCGCGCCCGGCTCGGCCGCGCCCCGCGCCGCGCCAGTGTTCCGTCGAGACTGCTCCTGACCGCACGCGCGTGTTCCGCCACTGACCCGCGTCACCCCTCGTGTCACCCCGTGTACCGCTAGTGACCCACGACTGTGATACAGTGATTAGCTCAGTGATCGTTCTCCAGCACGTTATCTCCGGCGGCTGATACCGTGACACATTCACCACATTACGGTAAGTGACACCTTATTTTTATATAGTGTATACTGTACAATGAATAGTATAATATTGTCTCTCTAAACAGCATGATTAAGTTTCTATCTGTCTCTACTAGAACCTGTGTACGGAGAAAACTTTTGAAAATGGCGAAACATAATTTAAATACTCTACTAGAAAACTCTATTTTCATCTGTTTTTATTTATAGCAACAGTGAACACCTGCAATTTTTATAATGATTGACTTTTTTAGTTAATTATTATAAAAAGTTGTATTTAAAAACACAATAAACATCAATCTCATGAAAAATTTCAAAATAACATAATAAAATTTTATATTATGGTCTATAAACTCCTAATTACTTGTAAACAAAATACTTTAATTTCGCTACTAATACGCACCAGCTACTTCACAAGCCCCCATGATAAAGCGCCTAGCGCCTACATCGCGGGCGGCGGGTGACGCGGCGGGCATGTTTCGGCCTAGCGCGGCGACCGACGGTACGGTACCGAGGTTTTACCTAGCAATTAGGTACGACCATGAAACGCGGACTAATTTGTAACTGACGAGTCGCGGGCACTCGGCGCCCAGGGACCTGGGACCCGCCGCTGCTCAGTGTCGGGCTTCGGGCCTCAACACGACCCACGTTTTTTACAAAGGGCTACGCCGCGGTACACGGGAATTCAATCAAAGTATAATTCGATTAAGCTCATCTGAATATATTAGGGTCAGCGTCGACTTACCGTGGGATTAAGGAGCCATGCGGCGCCAGTGTGCGTCCTGCACCGTCGAAATTCTCACTTGTCGTGACTTCGCGAGAGTCGAGCACAGTTTTTGTGTGTTCGCGTTTTTGTATAAGGACCACATTTGGATAAACTCGAACATGAAACCCTCCGAGGGTTCACTCGATGTCGAATTGACACGTTTATGGGAATTGTTGCCAATTTCAAGAGAATTCGGTACATTTTAACGTTTTTTGTATACAACTTGCAACAACATAGATTATCATTGTTGTAACAAAATAGTTACAATAAAATACATACAATAAGCGAATCGCGATGGACGTTTGTAGGTTGCGTTGATATTATGCGGTGTAATGGAGGCGAGGTATTAATATGATTTATAGATATCGTTGTGCGAGATAAAACGCGATACAGTAATGGGGCGTATTCGTCGGAGATAGTGCGGTGCCGGCGAAAGTACCGCCATTGTCCGACTGGACCCACTTAGGGCCGGTACTTAGCCGGTAGATATCTGGCATATTTTGTCATTATCTTTCAATGAATGGATGTTGCTGAACGATTATTAATGCAGATGGTGGATGCAGGTCAAGATGAAAAACCGGCCAAGTTAGTAGTAGTACTTAGTAGTTGCACGAAGGGTTCCGCACCATATTACAGAGCGAATATAGGTAAACATTGTGTTTTTTGTATGAGAGCCTGCCTTAATAATTATTTTTATTTAAATTTTATAACTAATTAGTAAAAAAATACATACAACTAAGTATTTTGTAAAAATGTTACGTGCCTTCCTGCTGCCATTATTGAAATCGAGCAAAATATAGCAAAAAATGCGTTGTATGCGAGCCCTTACTTAGCCTCTTACTTATTGATTTTATTTTGGTGGTTATTATAGCGACAATAGAAATACATATTCTGTGAAAGTTTCAACTCTCTAGGTATTGTCGTTCTTGATACAGACAGACAGACATCGAAGTCTTAGAAATAGGGACCCGTTTTTACCTTTTACCCAAAAGGAAAACGGAACCCCTGAAAATGAATTGTCAGGATTTAATTTAATATTTATTGAACAGATATTGTAATAATTACTACATAAGTTTTTTAATAGTGCCGAAAAAATATTCTTTTAGTAACAGTAGTAATTGTTATTAAAATCAATTTCAATATAATTTGCTAAATATTAATATTTAATTGTACACAATTATACACTAAGTTTTATGATGGATACCCTCACAAAACGATAATATCTATACATATAATAAAACAGTAAAATTGGCGTGTCTCTACAATTAACATCTTTTCAAACTAATCAATGCGGGGACCTTAGGAACAGTAATAGAACACAAATCGACAAAAAAAGTTATCTGATTGTCTGCTAATCTGTTTGTCTGTTTGTACGGGCTAATCTCTGGAACTACTGAACGGATTCGAATAAATCTTTTATTGTTTAATAGTTTAAAAATGTAGGCAACACATAGGATACTTTTTATCTCGAAACAATGTACGGTTCCCGTGATATACAAATTATATTATTTAATCTAAGTCAGTGCTATTATATAACATCAAAATGTGTATAAGTTGAATATGTAGAGGTCATTGTGATGTAAGTAGTGGTACAGGGTAAGTTTTCGTTTGAACAAATTCATGAAGATTATGCAAACTCAAGTAGGAAACAAAAATTACTTGAGGCACATACACAGTACAAATATTATCCAGAGTATAATTATCTCTTTGTTATGTTACACCTTACCTTCCGCACATTTCTGTTTGTTATAATTAGGCCTTTTTATTAAAATTAAGATGTTCACATCTTAATTTTGGTTCACCAAATAGCTGTTGTATGTAAACTTATGTCTCGACAAAAATTTTAACATTATTCCATAATTTTATGTTAGAATTTTAGGGGCTTGGTTAATTTGTGAAAATCTTTCTATATTAGGAAAAAAATTGTACTAGAATATTTTGAACTGCTTAAGTAGCTATATTTCTGAAACAGGATAAACGGATGTTTTATCTCCATTTTTACATGTACACAATTTATTAAATTTATAGCGATTTATCAGCATCAGCATTCTTAGTAACTAGCAAAAAAGCGTAGCTTTATGAGAGCTCGCGTAATTCTTTTAATGCTGTCAAATTGGGTTTTCAAAAGCTTTTAAGACTAAGGCTGATTTTTAAAAATAAAAGTTTACGATTGTTAATAAAATATGTGAATATTCATTATTTTAGTTTCACTTTACAATTGCACATATGTGATGAGATGGTTTTAGTAGCACAATATATTTTTTTAAGCACAACTACACGTGTATACAATGCTAAAACCCAAAATTAAAGCTCAACAAACAAACGTGCACTGGGAGTTATATATAGAGTACTCGTTTCGCTCGCCCAACAGTATGAGATTTCGCTTCGCATAAAAACAATCAGATAGGAAATTATAATTACGTAATGAAATCGCAACACAACACAATAAAATGAAACCAAAGCATTTCTTACAAGGCGACTGAGACAATATCGGCCTCGCCGCAATGCCTTGGCCAAAAATTTAACTCAAACTCAATTTAGCAAAGACCACATTATAATGGATATACTTTTTATTTAATTTATTTATTATATAATGTACACCAACACTACAAGTATTAAACACAGATTAAATAGTTTAAACAAAATAGGAGATCTGATGCTTATACCAATTACAGGAGTACACAGCATTACAAGTTGAGTGACAAACTTTCATTAATTACAAACGAGACAAAAGTTAAAGATTATAAAGTAACCACCGAATACCTAAATACAAAGATTAGGATATATATGGCATTGAAGTCGTCAGTTTTAATTAGATCGGAGGACATTAATTAAATTCTTTTTGAATTTATTGATGTTGTGAACGAATATATCTAAATCATTGCTATTAGATATTTTAAGAGTTCATTGTAATAACGAGCCATTCTAGTGATAGGGTTAAAGTATGAAATGTTATTTTTATATACTTGTAGTAGAAACAAATTAGTTTTATTCGTTCACCGTGCACTATACTTAATATTAAAGTTGAAACAAGACAGAAGTTGAGGACAATATTTTAAGGAATGTACGATTTTATAGAGGTAAATGCAATCAAAAGGTTTCTGCCGCGCTTCTAGGGTTTAATTGTTGAAAATACGAAGTCGATCGACGTATTTCAATTCGGCCCGACCAGGTCTATACCGATTAAAAAGAATCCTAAGACGCTTTCTTTGGACCCTCTCCACAGAATCTTTGTAAGTTTTGTAGTAAAGTGACCATATTACACTACCATACTCCACACTGTTAAAAATTTCCATAGTAAATTTACTAAATGTGTGTAGGACGTTTTTACGCATCACATTTTTAGAACTGTGAAACTCAGTTTTTACTACACAATTTATAACAGAATATTTGTAAAAATGCTACCTACTTCGTATTTGAGCTATTACAAAATGTAAAATTACAACAAATGCGTGTTTAAATTCCAATACAATACACGATTTTGTAATTTTAGGATGCATTTGCGTAGTAAAATTGTTGTAAATTTACAAAAATTTTTAACAGTGTGGAAGGATGTTAAACATTTGAAATTATTATAGACATAGATACCCTTAGTTTTTTTAACAATAAATCTTTTATTAGATTTTAAAATATTTTAAATATACATTTCATTTTTAATTTACTTGAAACAAAACTTCAATAGGTAACTCAACAAACTTAAACCTACTTGAGTTAAATTAGGAATTTCACTGTAACTTGTAATATGTAGGTATTTAATACCTGCCACAATTACGAACATATATTTAAGAAATATGCGCGACACACAAAGGCCCCAACAAAAATGTAACGTACCCGAATAATAAAGGAGAGAATTGAATAACATCAGCTAATTATTTCAAAGACATTTTTCCGCGCCGCGATACGCTTTCCCCAGAAACTTATTATGATTCAGACAGCAAGAGCCCCGCTTCCTGTACGAATCAAATTAACGATCAAAAGTAATATTAAATTCTCAAGAAATTGGTATTTCGCATGTTTATTGTATCTGTTGGAAAGGATATGCAATCATAGTAATATTTTAAATGGTTTTGTTTATACGTGTGTCCGTTAATTTTGGAAATTTTGTTATTCCAGGCGGACTGAGCCGCTTGTAAAAGCAAGTAGTACAAATAAGTACTGACTATGCATAGTACATTTATGACGAGGATTCGTATTTAATCTATACATAGGTGTAATATAACAGTAAAATTGGCGTGTCTGTACAATAAATAGTTTTACAAACTAATCAGTGTGTGTGGGGTAGGAGCTTAGGAACAGTAATAGAACATAAATGGACAAAAATAAAATGTCTGTTTGTCTGTTTCTACGCGCTAATCTTCGAAACTTAGGTTTAGGTTTAAAGAGTTTACTCTCAAAAGGACATACAGTCACTTACGAGTATATGAGAACTTAAATCTAAATAGTTTTACATTTTACAGTAGTCATATCACAATGATATGACCACTGTATATAACACTGTGGATAACAATAGTAAGAATACAAAATATTTTAGTTTTCCTTTTTTTTTTTTAAATAACTAAACAACTAACTATGTATAATATGCTCTAATAGTATTCTCTTCTGATTGAACTTGCGTTTTTTAAAATCAATAGGCAATTTGTTGTACAGTTGCGCTCCCTCAAAACTTAAAGTTTTCTAGCCGTAATTAGTACAAACTTTAGGTAAACTTGTGATTTCTTTATAAAAGATACGTTAATATTTGAACTACTGAACGGATTCGAATAAATCTTTTTTTATTTAATAGCTATTAAGTCTAGGCAACACATAGGATACTTTATATCCCGGGCAAAAGTGCGGTTCCCGTGATATACAAATTTTCGCGCAATGAAGTTGCGGGCATCAACTAGTTTTTAATAATTTGCTTTATTCTTATCCCGCTGCCAGTATATTTTCTGATAGGTACACTTTACGGGGTAACTATTACACCTTTAAATTTGGGCTTTCGCACAGTAACTAAAATAAACTTAATACCTATGTCTAGATGTGTTATCTAATATTAAACTATGTCTTATTGTACAGAAATGAAATGAAATATTTGTATCGACTAAAATAATCTAGCGAGCCCTTATAAAGCTGTACTTTTTTGATAATTATGATCACCACTTAACCAACAGCGAGGTTGGTTAAAGAGCTTTAACTGACGCCAGGAGCGCGGCGCAGCACAAACAAATTAATGTCGTTAATATCGATTAGCGTCCTGTTTGAATACTAGGCTAGTATTGAGCGGCGTCAGCATTGTTTTTAAACGCCTCTATGCGAAGGCAGCCAGAGCCGCAAAAAATGTAAGAAAAATCGTCTAGTGGCCTCATGGGTAAGAACTTTGGTTCGCAGTCGAAAGGGTGCAGGTTCGAACCGAACCGGTGGAGGCGTGTATCAATGAGACATTTTCCGATCTCAAGTAGATAATACGGATGGTCATTGCCGTAGGAGAGTCGGCAGGAGTGGGCCGGCTCGACCGGAGTGATACCACGGAATCACAGAAAACTGGCGTGAAGCAGTGTTGTGCTGTGTTTCGTTCAGTGAGTGAGTTTTCCAGTGGCCCAACTTCCCTAATCCTCTATCCCTATGACCATTCCCTGTTCCCTCATAAATGGCCGGGAACGCACTTGCGACTCTTCGGATGTCGCGAGTGTTGATGGGTGACGGCAGTCGCTTTTCATCAGGTAACCCGTATGCTCGCTTGCCCCCTAAATATCATAAAAAAACGAAGTACAAATAGAGATGTTAAGATTTGCATGGAACCTTTACGAAAACTTTACTACGAAGAAGAACATCAGTTAGCTTCAAACCAAAGGGTTATTTTATTTCTTTGGAAGCTAATTGCATATCGCGTTAGATTCAAGGTGCTTTGAAGTTTAATTAGTTCCTGTAGCAACTAATGAATTTTGCTCTTGGCAGTGTCATTTTATAACAGTTATTTGTCTACCGATTTGGAAAGCAGGAGTATATGTATTTTAAGTATAGAAATAGCTAAGCAGGTAGCGAGTTCGTGTCCTGCTGATGGTGCAAAATGTTTTTCGTGTCCTTGGTCTATGTGTATTAAATACTAGTTGGTGCCCGCAACTTCGTTGCGCAAGAATTTGAATATCACACGGGAACTGTACATTTTCCTGGGATAAAAAGTATCTTATATGATGTCCAGACGTAATAGCTATTAAATAAGAAAAGATTTGTTCAAATCCATACAGTAGTTTCTGAGAATAGCGCGTACAAACAAACAAACAGATAAACAGACAACTTTTTTTTGTCGATATGTGTTCTATTACTGTTCCTTAACACCACATTGATTATTTTGCAATGTACATTTAATGTATAGACACTCCAATTTTACTGTTTTATGATATGTACAGATATAGAATAGATAGATATGCGTATCAAACAAATCTTAAATGTAGGCATAGTACAGATATGCCGCTGACTGGGCCGTTGCAGTAATAGTCTAGGCGGGTCCGGCGGTCCATCATAAATGCGGAGAGGAGGCACGATGGGTTTTAGTGGGTAAACCCGGGACGCTCCGTTTGTAGCGTAGCACTCGGGGAGCCCCACATATCTCGGTTGACTTTTCCCCAGGCTGTCGGGAATGCGTAACGCATATCCCATTGAAAAAAAAAGGTATAGTACAGATGCATTCAATATACGTGTGCCAATTTTGACGGGGCCAGACTATAGTAGAATAAAGCGTCCATATGAGTTATTCAAAAATTTAAATAACGAAAGATACAACGAAATTACCACGATCAATTTGACTGTGAACCAGCGGTTAGCTCGATACAAGATTTTATCATAAATCAAAAGTTACACTCGAAATTATCGCTCGCAGATATAACTAAATCACGCTCTTAGACCCTCGCATTAATGAAACCACATCGTGCATACCAATTCGAAATATATTCCGATATAGAAACTCATTAGTATTCCAAAAGGCAGAGGCGTTTATTTCGCGAGGCTGAACCTCTTTGAACCACGCGAAAAAAAATGTATTTGGCAACGGAGAACCTCGGAAGAGCCGAATTTGAGATGTTTTATTTTCAGCTCTATTGTGTCTCACCATAGAGCTCTATTGTAGTTTTTTTTCGATCGTCGAGATTCCGGATTGCTCGGTAGCCTCAAGAGTTAAACGACACTGTCTTGGCTTGGCGTTTGAGATGAGAAATGGGCTGCTCTGTGCCTCAGACAGGGTATTAAGACACAAACACTGCAACTGCATAAGCCACGCTCTAATCAACTACCCCTTTGATGTCGAGAGCTAATGATGTATGAACGTTTCTTTTCCGCTGACATGTAATGTTTCTCTACTGGTATGGATATCTTAGCTGTTGTCTTTGTGAACTAGCTTAATTTGGCATCATTTCAAAACATAGGTTTGGTATGGAATGACGTCAGAATTATGGTCCGACTGATCGTTTTTTATTACGGCTTTTCAGAAGTAACTCTGACATTAGTATCAGATTAATGGCTGAACTAATAATATAAAAATAACTCCCACACCGATGTCGGTGACCGTGCACGTGTCATAGAAACCAGTTACGCAGAAGTGATTTTATAGTGCCCAAGTGTGTGCGTAGTACACACAATAACTCTCTCTTCGTTGATTCTCATAACCCAGTGGGACGGATGACCGATACGACTGGTGAGGGATCAGATGCATGCCCATCCGACGCATGGATCACCTTACTTGTCAGACAATCAGGTGATCAGCCTGCATTGTCCTAACCAAACTTGAAAAAAACATGCTTCCAACGCGGGAATCGAACCCACGACCTCCGGGTTAAGGGCCGAGCTCTGTACCACTGGATGACGGAGGCGACTGAACTGATGCCAGTATGAGTGTGTAACATCCGTGTGAGGGTCGACAGATCTTAATAAACTTGGTAATGCTACTCTTTAGCGCGGCTTCTGCATGAGTTGTACGTACTTACCTAGTTATAATAATTGTACCTATTTACGTTGGTTGGTTATTTCTCATCATCACTCATTGTGACTGCTACCATGAGTCGAACTAAACGACGAATAGAGTTATAAGTTCGTGATCCTGTTTTCCACTGTGGTTTTCACATAGTTTTAAAAATATATTACTTTAAAAAATTATGCTGCCGAACTAAACTTCAGCAATTTATCATCCCTTCTTATAATATATTGCTTGTAGTCGACTTATTTTTCGAAATATTTATCAATTAAAAGTTTTCGGTTGCTTGGTGGTTGAAC
>JAOTAV010025085.1:0-21719 GCA_026546445.1 Cyclargus thomasi
GGCACCGTAGTCTCGACGTTCAGAAAGTGTACTTTAAGTACTTATTTTGAATAAAAAGATTTTGATTTGATTTGAATTTCGCCCAGAGCGCATGCGGGCACGCCTTTGCGTTTAGAATTTTAGTCTGCATAAGTCAGCAGCTGATCAAGTGCTCTACATACCGTGTATGAGCGTGATGAGACCAGCCAACATATAAACAGCTTGCGAAATCAAATACGACGGTTGCGCTGCCCATAACTGCTTGATGTCATTTGTGGATATCAGCCACTGCCACCACTGAAAATTAAAAATGTTATTTCAGGCTTCCGGATAGGTTATTCCCAGTGGCGTAACTATACCGTTCGAGGCCCGTGGCAAATGTCAAACCATGTCAAACAAAAATATGTCGAACCAATACAAAAACACGTCAAGCGGTTATTGTCTAGGGGGGGCTGGTCGAGGGCCTCTTCCAGCTGGGGGCCCGTGGCATTTTGCCGACTTGCCTTGTAGTTACGTCACTGGTTATTCCGTGTATTTTTAATGATATTTAGGGGGCAAGCGAGCAGACACCTGATAAAGTAACTGCCGTCGCCCATGGACACTCGTAACATCCGAAGAGTGACATGTGCGTGGCCGGTTCCTTATGGGGGGATTAGGGAATGGGAATAGGGAGAGGGGATTAATTAAGTTGGGCCACCGGTAATTAACTCACTCACTGAATGAAATACAGAACAACGCCGTTTCACGCCTTCAGTTTGCCTGTGAGTGATAACTGAACGATTTTTGTTTCACGTCAGTTTTCTGTAAGGCCGTAGTATCACTCGCCTCTTTCTGGAGCAGTCGAGTAAAAAGCAATAAGTACTTCTAAAGTAATGCGACATATTTGAATATGGTGTACGAGTATATTAGGTAGGTAGGTAACATTTACTAGGTAACATTAGGTATAAGACAGAGACTTTATTTATCCAAGTGGACGAACTCAATACATATTTAAATATAGGTTGTGTGTCAATGATTTTATGATATTATGTAGGTACCACATATACTGCCGGCGGAGTCGTGGTGTTGGCTCGCGCGATCCCACGACCCGCCTGGGGCGATACGTGGAGTACCGCGGAGTTTTTAGTGGGTAGGTTGACTGCGTCTACTACCGTCTTCGGACGCAGCAGAGACCCACATAGGTACCTCATATACTACTGCATGACGCCCGCAACTCCGTTCGTTTATCGCACAGAAACCGTACATTTTCCGTGACAAAAGTATCCTATGTCCTTCACCAAGACCAAAGTATCTCCATTCATAATTTTATCAAAATAGACTAAGCGGTTTGGACGTGAAACTTTCGCATTTATCATATTAACTATGGAAGTATCAAAGTATTGAAGTAGGGTATTTAATTTTTTTACAGCAGAGATATAAAAACGAGCATTCTCACACAAAAAAGAATTTTCATATATAATGGGGGAAATTGAAAGAGAGCCACTTGACGGGCCTGCGTAATTATGTCGAAATATTCTTTAATTCCTTGTAACTCGTGATCTGTTGGCTGGTTTTGTCATAACCGACCAACTTACTTAGATCCGCAATCTGTCTCTTTTTCAATTGCTATTATTGTACTTGGCCTCGTGTGCTGTGTTGGCAACCCTAAGTGGCGCTTTCGGTTCAATTTTGGTAGGCAAAAGGCAACTATATATTTATTTTCAAACCATATTATAAGACTATAAATGCCTATAGTCTAATAAAGAAACTAATAACAACACTCCAAAAGAGATAAAACAGGTTTGACTCGTTATTTCTACTAGAAAAATATAATGTAAAATGAGTAAAGTTTACGTATTACACTAAAATAATTTAATAATCTAATATTAACATGATATGGGTGCATAAAATATTTTAAATGCTGTCGCTATGCAGAACATTAAATATATTTCGCTATCCGAATACTAACATATTGTGTTACAAAATCAATCCAAATAGATAAATTACAATAATAATCGTTAAAGAAATTAATTAATACGATTAAAATAGCTTATCGCTTTGATAAAAAATATGTTAAACGCGCGAAAATTATCAAAAAATTTACCGTCTGTGCGTCCTCCATTTCCACGTGTGGTGTACTCTGCGAGTCGGGCTAGTCTGGTATCACCAGCTGAGTTATGAAAACTGATTAGTACCACGTATGTGTGTGAAAACTTATCAGTGGCAGCGTTGGCCATCGTTGGAACCGAGAAATAATTGAGTGGCAGGGACGCTCCTCTTTTTTTAAATTGTTAGGATATTAAATATTAAAATTGCTGTACGAATATTGCTGTACGGTTTGATGGGTTGATGAGTGATGACTTTATGATTTCGTTATCGTTTATTGCATACTCTATATCATAATTAAAGTTTCCGCGGGATTTAATTCTGTGCAAGCAAAGCCACCGGTGAAAGCTTGCTAATCCTACTAATAATATATGCGTGTGGAAGAGTGTGTACTGTTTGTTATGTACTTCTTCACGCTGAATCGGCTCGAGCAATTTTAATAAAATTTGCCATGGAGTTAGCTGAGGTCCTGGATTAACGTATAGACGACATTTTGTCAGTCAGTATGTCTGTCTGTCTGATGTGCCGTGTGCGCGTGTCTACCTCTTTTTGTTATGTAGCTGTAAGCCGTGGTTAAAATCACAGGGCACAGATTGTTAATAGCAAAAGAATGATTAAAAAGCGAGTTTGCAGATTAAGGCAATACAGCGTAATGAAAATTACAGATACGAATAGACGAATAAGTAATAGAAACAGGCGAAGTCATAGCATGTAAAAAATATCTTGTTTTTCCCCTTTAGGTACGGAACTTTAAAAAAGAGAGTAAATATAAAATTTAATATTTTATGTCTCGTTGACAACCCTAGTTATTAAGCGCAAACACCAAGTAACTACCATGTCAGAACAACATTTATCACGCTAATGTACAACACTTGCATCCACGTTGGATTATTGTTGGACTGTGGAAGTGAGGTTTATCGCAAATATACAAGTTGATTTGGTTTTCAAGTTATACTTTAGAAATATTTAAAAAAAATAGATGTTTTCTGAAAATAAAATTTCGCTTTTTCTTATCTAGGTATAGCAATTAGCAGGTGTATTGAAGATTGGTCGACTATACTTTGCCGTGGAAAAGCCATGGTTTGGCACGAATGGGTCGGCTCGACCGGAGTGATACCACAGCCTCACAGAAAACTGGCGTGAAACGGAATTGTGCTTTTTCGTTCAGTGAGTGAGTTTACCGGTGGTCCAACTTCCCTAATCCCCCTGTCCCTGTTCCCATTCCCTACTTGCTCATAAAGGCCAGGCAACGCACTTGCGACTCTTCGGAGGTTACGAGTGTCCATGGGCGCCGCCAGTAGCTGTCCATCAGGTAACCCGTCAGCTCGCTTGCCCCCTAAATATCATAAAAAAATGTATAAACCAATATTTTCTGGATTATTTTATGCATGTACTATCAGCAGAGCGAACGCACGAAGATTTTCAGTAGCATTTTGTCGTATACATGATCCAGATTACTTAATTAATTCGTCTCAAAACTTATTTACTTTGAAACAAACAATTGCATAAAGCAATCTCTGATAATGTAGCCTAATAATGGTAGAAGAGTTTTTGAAATCGGTTATGGAACTTCGGAGATTATCCTCGTCAAATATACAGTATGTATACAGTATGAAAACACACAAACCCTGTTTTGGCATTAATCAATGGTCTGCGACATTTATTCGCGCGTTTTTTCTTTCTGCTATTCCTGTACCACATAGAATTTTATGAGAGTAAAATCACGCATTCATAATCCGCTGAGCGGACACTTCTTGAACGTATTCTTTAACCTTTCGCCTTGTAAAAAAAATATTGACATTTGTTATGTCATATGACATTGACATTTGCATTTCACAATAATTCATAAATCACAATTTTTATTTCAAAATCGAGTTAATCCGAAAATAATTAAATGCTCGTTTATTAATGAAATCTTCGCATAAAATATATTTTAATCCAAATCCAAATCCAAATAATATAAAATGTTAAGTGGACTTTTGAGAACGATTAACAAAAATGGTTTATTTGCGGCGAAAAATGGTAAAAATGTCTACATTAACATCGTAAACCCTTCAAAAAGATACGCCTCTATAAAAATAAAGCCTCCTAAATCTAAGGATCCAGGTCAAATAATAAAATGGATACTACTGGTAAGATAAAAGTTTATTATTTAGTTCTTTAACTGATTTTCACATTAAAAAATAGCATTAACAATCCGATAAATCAATATGACTATTTTAGATGATTCCTGCAACATCATTTGGACTAGGCTGCTGGCAGTTGTATAGACTACGATGGAAACTGGAGCTGATTGATGTAATGCATGCTAAATGTAATGCAGCCCCCATAGATCTTCCTAAAGAGTGAGTTAACCCCTTATTGCATGAATTATGAAAGACTGGTGACTAAAAAGATTTTTTTACTATATCTTGACTAAAAAGATTTTTTTTACTATCTTTAAACATTTTCTTAGGTCAAAAAATATTTTTGTTTATTTATTTAAGAAATTACTACACAAATCCAGATATGGCTTTGTATGCATTTATGAAAAATTTTAAATTATATTTTATGGATGTTTTTAAACCATTACTGGTGCCATTTTAGCATAAATATAAACCTTAAAATAATCAACTGGAATTAATATAACATAGTTGGAAGTACCATTGATGTCACACAATTATTGCTTCTAAGAAAAAAAAGATCTCTGTATGCATGTGAAGCCAAATATTGCAATATCAAAAAAAAATCACAAAAACAAGTTAGTAAAGTTATCATAAAGTTTTAAATATTTCTTATAAATATGAATGTAGACATTGTATTTAAAAATTTTCGGATTGTTCACTTGCCATTTTATAGCTATTTTCATATTTGCCATTTTATGCTGATTAATCTTTATCTCACAGTGGAACACACTATACTTTTCCTCCAATATAGACTTTCAATCACGAATAAAAAATTTCACCCATTAAGTGATGAAATTATCTAAATTCTAATGGATTCAACTATGGCTCTGAAAAATTACTTTTTTAAATCATTGAAATAAATTAGTAAACTTTTTAAGTTGTATATGGCCTGGTACGAGGTAAGGGTTTAATTATAGTGAAAACTATTAACTACTAAATGTTGTCATTAGGCACTAGGCAGACAATATTTAAAAATCAAGATGATTAAATATACTAAAAATACAGGTTTAATGCATGCTATGAACCAGTACTTTTTGCAGTAATAATTTGTTTGCCACAAAATTAATCCTAAATAAAAAATAGTGCTAGGGTAGTCTGGTAAATGTGAAACTGTATACCTCAAAACTAGAAAATTGAGCTTCCATTGTATTTGCAATTTGCTGCAGCTAAAATAACAAAGGGACATAGATTTCCATAAGGCACAAGGTGGTTCTCAAGATACATTAAAATTTAAACATTACTGTCAATAGATTAAGTAAAAACTTCTATAAATCAACATTTTCAGTTTTGAAGAGCTCAAAAAAATGGAATATCGGCCAGTGAAAGTGAGAGGAAAATTTTTGTATGACAAAGAAGCCTTAATTGGTCCTAGAGCATTAATAGAAAATGATGTAATTATGCCACGGACCGGATCACTTGTATCTGATCCTAAAAAGAATCAAGGTTGGCTCGTTATTACACCATTCAAATTAACTGATACTGGGTAAGAAGAATATTGAAATATTTTGTTTCATACTTCAAATTTTCTTTCAAAAATCTAATTTGTTTTTTGTTTTAGAGAGGTAATACTTATAAATCGTGGCTGGATTCCTAATCATCTCCGTCCCAGAGAGAAAAGGGAATCATCTATGGTAAAGGGGGAAGTGGAACTGACTGGGGTGGTGAGGCTAACCGAAAATCGGGGACCATTCATGCCCAAAAATAACCCAGCCAAAGGTTCCTGGTTTTATAGGTGAAGCATTTTAAAGCTTACTTAATTGCTTGGGCATAGCCAATATGCGAGTTTAAATTTTTAAAAATATATTTTACCTCTTGTAACACCTTTTATAGAATTGGTTTATAAATAAGACAATTTCCTAACTCCCAGCCCCACTTCCATTAACATTTTATATTAAATCTTTTATTAAAAATTGTCTTTTTACCTAGAAAATTGGATATCTTATGTTTCATCAGAAGTAGTCATATTATGATTTTACACTGACAAGATACTTTAAGGACTTATTGTAAATTGCAGGGATTTGGAGCAAATGAGTCACTATTTCCACAGTTCTCCAGTATGGCTTGATGTTCAAGGAATTCCCGACCCACCTGAAGGATGGCCTCTGCCTAACCAGACAAGAGTGACTCTACGTAATGAACATTTCTCCTACCTTGTTACTTGGTATCTCTTATCTGCATTTACAGGTGCTATGTGGCATCGTTACTTCATAAGAAAGTTACCACTTTTATAAAAAATACGTGTGTTAAATTATATATATAATTACAAAGACTTTGTTAGTTCATATTTAAGATATAAATTTAGAAAAATAAATTTGTTTTCAAAAGTCATAGGTGTCTGTTTTAACATATAAGTCAATTATGGATTGGTCTACCGCACTTGGTCGGTCAGTCACGGTACTACTTCGTAACTTGCTCCTAAAATTAGACAATTATTTCTTTTAAGTAGCCTGGGTGTAGTCAATATGAAGCTGGCAACTTATAAAGAAAAATGTTGAGAAGAGAAAACGGTCAGATTGGGACAAGAAGTTTGCGAGCAATTATTGATGGAGGAATGGGTGAATTTAGAAAACCAGCTTCATGTCAAATTCACATTTAGACTATTTATAATAAGTAACACAGGAGATTAAAAATAAAACCATTCAAATTTTCCTGAGATCTATATTTTGACTCTATCAACAAAACATAAGATGTTAAGGTCAGAGTCGAAATATTAAAAGTAAACCTTAATATAGTATAATGAAGTCTCATTATGAAAATAATCACAGAGAAAACTTATGAAATAATAAATTTACAAGATACATTAAAATTTAAAGATATAACAAAAATGATTTTTCCATAATATTATCATTTGTTGCTTAACTATTCACAAGAGTTAAACTTACATACAGAAAATGTTTTATGTACAAATAATATAAGAGTCATTAAAATATTAGATCCATATTCGATAACATTTAAAAATTAATATTTACAAATTAATTGTTCCTTAATAAAAAAAATATGGGTAGAATCAATAATTATCATGATAAGTTATTATGCGTTATTATAAGTTAAAAGATGTTTTTATTATAAATAATACAAGTAGTAAGCTTTTCTAAACAATGCAAATTGAACATCAGAATTGAAATAAAACCAGAATATTAAACCCCCGTACTTATAAAAATATTTAAGCAGTAAATAACTAAATAGTCAAGGCTCGCTATCCTTTTCAGACAGATTAATTACGTCACATGACAAAAAAAGCGAACCATGTTGTTAAGTGTAATAAGTGGTAGTCTATTATATAAAAGTAAGTCGAGTTTTCCTTCCTCACATTTTAACTCCAGAATGCACCAACCGATTTCCATGGTTTTGTTTCGTTGGAAAGTTCCTGGGCTATGTGAGTTTTCCAAAAATTCAGGAAACATTTCTAGAGGACAGCTATCACGCGGACGGAGTCGCGGACAACAGCTAGTAATGTATAAATATTTTTTTTAGTAAGGGGGTAGGTCTAATTTAATTACATTATATTAAATATTTGCGAGTTTACTCATTTAAATTAATAAAATATATAAGATGAAATGGCATCACAATTAAATAATGAGTTTTAATAAGATTAAAATTATGGTCAACAATAATTTACAAGATGTCAATAGTAAATAATAAAAAGCTATACGACTAAGTACGGTCGCCGTTTAACTACAACATTATATTTCCGCAAATTAAATTTTATATTCATATACGCACATTCTCATACGACGGACCGACATTAAGTTAAGATATGAAGAAAAAAAACCGACGTGCGTGAACTGTGTTGATAACAAAATCCGTGGAGAGTCCTAATGAAAGCATTTTAATGAACGATCCAGAATGTTTAAATGCGAGGTGCATTTTAACATTTGAAAAGTAAAGTGACATGGTGACAATGATATTATTATAGACCTTTTCAAATCTACTCTACTGTGGTGACGTCATGATGATAATTATATCATTTTTATGGCTCCGTACCTAAAGGGTAAAGTCGGAGAAAAGGGTGAAAATGGGGCCATATTACTAAGATTTCCGTGTTTGTCTGACTATCCGTCTTTACCCTTTGGGTCCCGTTTTTACCCTTTGGGTATGGAACCCTAAAATGTAACATTGTATATAGAAATATAAATTGTTATACATATACAGTCAATGCCTCAATAAAAATATTATATTCAATACACACTATAATATGCAGATTTCCCATAAAAACTTCATTTTTGAGCATTAAATGATATAACTTCATAATATGAAATATTAAATTATTCAACTTCTAAATGTAACTTGAACTATGAACTTAAAAGCTGTCTTTACTAATTCTGTATAAAAATATTAGATGTTTAAAAGTTATTAAAATAAAGTAGGATAATTATCACAATTAAGAAATCAAAATGACGTGTAATTTGTAATAAAAGTATGTCGAATATTTGAATGAGTTATCTCTGTTGCAGAGATCCAAGACATCAAATTATGAATAATTTTATAATAATATTACAAAAATAAATACTTTAGATCAATCACACTTACCTAGGACCGTTTAGGTACTAGGTACTAAGTTTCACACACTTCTTATTAACAAATATATAATATATAGAATTTTCATACATAATATGATAATACAACTTGGCAAGACATTCTAGTGTGCATTTGCCCTAGTTGTGTTTAAATTCATAGTCTAAGAATAGAGAACGAAACTCACCAGATTTAGAGTAAAATTATCGAATAACGACGACTTATTATGAACAAAGTGTGGCAAGTGTTACGTAAATTTGGTACACTAATAAATGTGTAATTAAACTATCTATAACAATTAATATTGATTCTTGGATGGATGGACGTGGATGTCATTGAATCAATCATCGTCGAAAGATCGCGATAATCACAAGAAAGGTATGACAACGAGGTCTGAAATTGATAGAAATTTTATAATCCAATTTTGTAGCTCCGCTTGAGTCGCATTACCAATTGATGTTAAAAAGTGAATTGATGTTAGACATTGATGAAATGAAGGTTATGTTAGCACTAATGTGCTAACCTTACATAAACACAGGCAATATGAACTTAAAATTCAAGCGGGCAAGTCAAAATTCGACACATGTATTTGGGGAACATGTGTCGGATCGATTTTTGGTGTTGATTTATAGTCACATACTCCAAGTTCCTTCAGTTTCCACTCCCATCCCATCATCTGCACGGCGTGTAACGTTTCAGCTTCCGTGTGTTGACGTCGAAGCATACCCTCCTGCACAAACATTTAATAATATTACATCATAATATTTAATTTACATTTGAAAATTTTAAAACTTGCAATTAAAACAAGAAACATTGCTTCACACAAATTCCATAACATATCAAAAACTGTCTGTATACCTCTTAAGCTATGGGATATACTTTCCAATCTAGGTAAATGTCTTCATCGAAAAAACTCGCGAAACTTTTCGCGACTCCATATAAAAATGTTGGCGCATAGTATGTTAAAGAAACTAAAGCGCGTTAGTGTAGCTGTTAATATTAGCGCAAAAATATTATTGTACCTTAATTTTTTCCCACTTATCATCCACCTCCTGCAGCCAAGAGTTGATCTGTCGGCCATTGCACCGCGACCGTTGCGCGTTTCGTTTCTCCTCTTGGTCCGGAGCGAGGACGTTGTAAACCTCCTTGTCGCGTAGTATTGTGCAAACGGAAAAAGGTAGAGCCTGAAAAAAACATACTTTATATAATTTACGATACGGTAATGAATATTATATGTACGTATTTCCGATAGAAAAATTCGGATAGGCCCGCTGGAAATATATACTGGAAATTTACTAAAATTTTGGATAATTTAGTAGTACTCTGCCTGCGTGTATATAAACATGAGGCGTCCGAATTTCTTTCATCAGAAATTGTAATATTGTGCGGCCGGCTTTAAGCTTACCTGATTGGCTACGGCTCTTTCAGCCCGGCCGTGTACTCGTAATATTTCTTGTTCAACAGCCAATACTAATTTCTCCTTCTCAACTAAATGTTGAATACGTAGTCTTGTCCTGTAGAAATATTTTCATTATTTCATTTATTAAATAATTATATTTTATCAATAACCTGATAATGTGCTTTTATCCAAGGAAGCAATATTGTATGCTAATCTTTTTGTTCAAATATTTAAAGCATTTAACTGTCTACACTGCGAATTATCAAAATATTATAACAGTAATTTATGCCGATATTTTCTCGCCTAGTGCGAATATTCTCTAAAGATTCGGAAAATTCGCAGTACAGAATGTTTTAGAAGAAATAATTATGTACCTTGCTTTCTCCTGACTATGGAACTCATTGAACATCTGTGGAGGTAGATTCGGTGGCACCTCTACCATGGGTTCCAAATCCACTTTACTCTGTAGTGTGTAGGTGCACCGATTCATTAGATATTTATTGAAATCCTTAGGCGGCTTGGGCTTTACAGGAAACAGGGATTTTTGGCGACGCTCGATCTAAAAGAAGTGTATATGTTATGCATTAGACAAATCAATAATTCAGGGCACTTCTAGTTTTGTTACGTCATTTAGGACCCGACAGTTTGCAAATAGACTAAACTTTCGACAAGTGACTAAATGGAGGATGCATTTAGTTGCCGGTGCTACGAGCCCGAAATAGTCAGTAGAGTGAATTATAAATCAGTAAATTATAACTAAAGTGTCTCAAGTAAAAATGTTAAAGTTTGTTCGGATTGATTGATCATGATTTATGTGCGCCAATCACGCTAAAACTACTGAACGCAATTTGATGAAATTTGGCATACAGATGGTGTATTAGCGGATCCAAAATAAAGAACACTTTTATTCCGATTAGATGCTCAAAAAACACACAGACAGAGATGCCAGGAGCTTTTTATTTTATAAAACTATTAAAATAATATGAATTACCTGTTTACGAATATGGATATACATTTGGTAAGGGTTAGAGTGTGTTATATTGTGGGCTGCAGTAGTGCTGTCCGGTGCCTGCTCGTTCTTTGTCTCACGAGAATGACTGTCCTTTGATGCCTTAATCTTCCTCTTCCTCGGATGCAATTCTGAAGAAGTACCAGGTGCTGTTATGAAGTAAATAGAACCAGTTTAACCTACCTACTCGCAAAATATGAAAGCATTAAAAAATTGTATGAAACTACAGGAGTGTTCAATACGAAATGACTTAAAAACATTTCAGCAGAGTCTTGGTCATTTTTAATTTTATGACTTTTTAACCCTTACTGGCTAAATTCAAGAGTAATTAAAAAAACCTGATTCAGTTCTGCCAGACGATGTAGAAGGCCCGTGATCATTGTCGTGCCCCTGTAAATTAAACACAACATTATTAAACTCTAACACAGACTCAACACCATACTAACAACATACTTTGCCCTCAACACAAGTTAAAACAAACCAAACAACCATTTTGTTACAACACAAAATAGGAAAAAAGTATTAGTTAAGAAAAACTTGTGCAAGTATTGCACTAGCCCTAAGTTCCCCAGTATAGCTAGGAGGGGATAGACAATATCCAATAAAAATGTAATAAAAAAAAATTATAAAAAGTTCATTTGGAAAACAAAATTTTTAAATAAAACGCAAAATCAAATAATAAAAGCTCAGGCATAGAAATTCTGCAACACTAACCGATTATGTCCGGTGGACACTAATACAAATATATAAAATCTTTATTCGTAGTTGAAAGTATGATTAATAACACTAAACATAATTCTGCTTTTTTAATTTTACTAATCCGCACACTTTATTATATCAAAATCCTTCATAAAGTATATTATATAGTACACATATTGTATACAGCCCATGTCCCCTTTGTCACGCGCATATTTCGTGCTACATCTGATATCTATTATTTTCCATCAGCATTTACAAATATCAGGTTCTGTGAAATTTGAAACAAGTGCTTAAATTGTGGTCAAAACTCACAGCTAAAACATTATTTTTCTAGGAGTTCTCGCATGACTGCAAAGAAAAATTTTCATTCTTTGTAGCAAAAAAATTTATAGTCTTTTATAAAGTGGCAAAAAGGCATGATTGGGGGTTGTCATGAATAAAATGTTATTACCACAAAAATAGCCAGACACAAACTAACTTATGCAAATTCATTAGACCACAAACCCCATAAATTTTACTGTGATCTACAAAATACCTTGTTCTGAATGAGCCAAAATAAGAACTAAGAAAATAATCGGAGAGTAACAAAATATCCTATGGTTTATACAAAAAAATAACAACATTAAATGATTATAAATACAATTCGCTAATACACCTAACAATCTACAGATACTTACGGACTGCTGTGGACTCTTGTTAAAATTGGTTTGGTTTGACGAGCTGGACCGAGTCTCGGTATGCGGTGAAGTTCTCTCCTTATCAGTGTCAGTTGTTCTGTGTGACCGTAAGACTCTTTGGCCGGCCTAAAGGAAAATAAATTGTTGCAAATCTTTCAAAGCCTGAGTACTGCTATAATATTCAGGAATTTTGTTTTTCATATGGATATTATGCAAGGACACAATCGCTTGATTTGGTACCTATATCAGCATGCAGTTATTATAGAGAAAATGTAGTACAAGTTGGTACCCCTCCTAACTAACTAGAAAGTTGTATTTTACAACTGTAGTAACGAATTTAATGATAAGTCATGTTATTCACCCCATTTATACTAAAAGGAAATACAAGTTATGTAGATACAAAAACAGCTTATGTTTACACTGACCTTTCCTCCTTCCCCAGTTCTCTTGTCGTCGGATGTTCCATCTGAGCTGTCCGAAGTCTGACCATTGTCTGTGCTCGTACAAGGTATGACATAGGGTAGAGTTGAGGCACTTCCTCTACCCTTACCGCTCCCCCTTTGCCCAGAACCACCTGATCCAACCACATACATAAGTGTGTATTTGTCAAAATCATAACTGAACATTTTCATGTCTTGAATTTGAGTTTTGTATTTTTGAAATATTACAATCCCAGTATTAATTTTTTTTTTAAGTTTCCCAAAAGGTAAAAACGAGTGCTAACCATTACTAATTTACAGCCTCTCTTTCTGCCTGTCTCCGGTTGCGCAGTCGCTACTGGGCCCCAAAACAAACATAAATACCTTTTCTTGCTTTTTAATGGTTTGAAACCCTTTGTACAAACTCCAAGTAGCACTTGACCAAAAATTTTTAATGACTATCCCAAGGTTTTTTATAGCTATTTTAAACATCCATTTTATACAAGTGAATTACAATAATTGCAACTCTCACATAAGTAAATCATTTAGACATAAGTACAGAACCCAAAACAGGTAAAGCACAAGCAAATCCAGTTAAAGGTCAAATCAAGAACAGTTTTTGCATGCCATAACAGTTCACTTAAAATAAAGATTAGAAAAAAATGAGGTAAAACATGTATACAGAATTTAAAAAAAAACATTGTTTTGTAACTCGAAAAGGAACCCATAAAATCTCTGTTTTTTTTAAACCAATTTTGTACCTGTATTTTTTTAACCAGCCTACACATAATATCATAGAAAGAAGCTTACAGGAATATCTGGAAAAAAACCCAGTGCTAAAATTTTATTCCACCACCATTCATGTAATACGGTCATTAGCCAAACATTCTGTACACATATTTAATGCCTTGTGCGTAACTAAAAACACTTAAATACAAATCTTACCATCACCTTCTTGTTCATTCCTGCTGCTGGAGCCACTCGCTCCTCCAGGAATGACAATTTTGAGAGGCGGGACCTTTGGAGCTGATGATTCTTGACTTTTCTGATCATCACCATCACCATCATTATCTTTGGCTTGATTGGGCTTGGGACTTGCTACCGGGCTCTTTCTATCTTGCTTGTTTGATTGGGATCCAGATGATCCTTTGGTGTTGCCAGATTTTCCCTAATTAATATAATAAAAGTATTGTAAAGTAAAATTCATCAGATTTGTATTGTGCTTACAATAACCCCAGCATAATCTAGTCATTTGTTATACCCTGTACTTTTGTTATCCACCCTGTACGTACAAAAACTGAACAAATATTGAATTTTTAATCATTGCAATTTTATAATGTTTTTAAATAATTAATTGTAAAAAGCTGTTATTCATTGTCAGCTTTAGAAGTAACAATGTCTTTCATGTTACTTACCAAAATTACCAAAAATCGTTCTAGATGGCAGTAGATTGTAACAAAAAAAACAAAATGCATAATTTACCTGGTGAGAGCTCTGAGCATTGGCCTTGGTGCTGTTACTGCCTTTGCCTTGTCCCTGTGCTCCTTTCCCTGAAGATGAGCTTCCCGATGGTCCTTTGGTGCTACTCTGTGATGTACCACCCTTACCCAGTGACGCCTGTCCAGTTTTACTTGCAGGTCCCGGAGGTTTGCTACCAGTTAGGATTCTGTTAAGATATTTTAAAGGAAACCTTACATAAAGACTTTAGATTTGATTTTTTTAAAAGTCGTGCTATAACTTTAAAGTATTCTTAAATGTCTGTGAATCACAAAAGATCTAATACATACCGATTGGTACCACTTCTTGCGACTGGAGCAGGCTTAGCCATAGGTTCTTTTTCTTCATTCTCTTTTCTTTTCTTGCGTTTGGAGACGTCATCTTCTGTTGCCTCAGCGTCTTGAGTCTCTTCGGTGTATGTCCTCTTAGAAGCTGACGAGCCCTCATCTTGAGTGGAGGACACAACACCGCTACTCAGCTGCATACCATCTAACAGAAAAACACAGTTTTGTTGAACTCAATATAATTTGGAATTTTATTTAATTTAAAATAATTTATAATTACGAACTAGGCAATGTATTATTAAGAACTAGCACAAAAATTCATAATGATTTGTCATAGTTCAAGGTTCAAGTTAACACACAATCCTTAATTTAAATTTTAAAACACAATTCTGTTAAGCTTACAAACCATAATTAACCTGAATTGTAGCTAGCATTTTTGGGTAATATTGAAATATAGGTTTAATAAATCAATAGAATAATTAAAATGTGTCTTACATATATAATAGTTGATTATAATTATAGTATATTTTATAGAATAGACGATTTAACATTTTTATGAATACAATGAAAATGCAATAAATTTTAATTGGTCATTTTATGAATATAGGCATGATTGCAATAAATAGTTACCATCTCTGTTCTCATTGTTACTTCCTTTTTCCTGGTTCGAAGTTTCTTTACTCTCAAACTGTTCACCTTGTGCTAGGCCCTCCATTTCTGTTCTCTTGCTATTGTCACTACTTGCACTTGCATTGCCACTCTTCTTAACGCTGTCATACCTTGTTCTGCCAACGTTGTTAGCTCTCGCGTTATCTATATAAATATTATAAATAATTACAAATAGTAAAACAACACAAACAATGAATACACTAATTAACACTTAGTATGTAATCAGTATACATATTTTAACATTAAATCTACAAGGATTTCAGCTGAATACAAAACAAACATTCCAGGTTGCGGCAATGGACTTGAACTAAGCAATTTTTCAATTGTGCACGACAATTTTAGAGGGCATACGACACGATAGTGTAACAGAACTGGTAAGGACAGACAGATGAAAAGTTGGTTCCACCAGAAAAATAATAATTTGTCAAAATAATAGGCACAAAGTGGATACAGAATGAACACAATTCATAATGAACCAAATCGCAGATTTCATAGAAAGTGAAGCTAAAGTAATGGCAATATGACAAGCATGCAACAACCAAACATGTCACCTTTTCATATCGCATCTAATTATGTTTATCGTCGCGTCAGTTAGGTCAATACTATTAGTAGTTCACGAAAGGGTCATTGCATGAACGTGGTTCGAATGCGGCATGCAATAAAAGATTGAATTCAACAGCAAGAAAATTAGCTTATATCGTTGACTCGCCTTTAATGTGCGAGAGCGCCCTTCTTTGCATTTCACGTTCACAGACACTTTAGAAAAGATTATCAGTTGCCGATTATGTTTTGCACATCAAATTCTTGGCTATCTCAGTTCGAAATTTCACCATCACGAAGTTGACGTTACTGAGCGGCCATAACGAGAATAAGATACACGCCCCAAGACATTTCGTTTATGAACAGCACGAGAAATATACACTATATGTTATAAAATAATTCAAAGAAATAAAGAATATTCACACAAACCAAGTTCAAAGGTGAAATCGAAGCATAATTTTTAATCTAAAGTAAATTTAATTACGACAAACGACAAATAAAATGACAACAGACAAGTAGTAGAGCCCAAGCCGCAGAACGTTCACCCGTGCGAAGTTCACATCACGTGTAATGTATTCCGTTCCACGTAATTCACACTCAAGATGCAGCTTAGGTTTGGCCTGAGATTTGTAATATTTTGTAAATATTAACATTTACTGCGCAGTATTTCATTCTTTCTCCGCTATTAAATATTTATTTTAGGCATACGTTAGAAATTAAATGACAGCTTATCCATTTGAATAACTTTAATTTTATGCCCGGTTAATAATATAGTGTGAAACGAAACGTTATTCAATATGGGGCGGCCATTTTGTTCTTCAACCTCATAAGGCGGGAGATTTGAATTGCGAAAAGTTTTTGATGGATAAATGGCGATGGAAATAGTATATGTGGCTATATTAAAAATGACTATATTATTATATAGATCCAAATTCATACTTATTATAAATACGAAAGTATTGGTCCGTTGCCTCTTCATGCGAAAACAGCTAAAACTAATTTGGTGAACTACATATGGAGAACTTTTTCAGTTAGATTACAAGGAAAGGACAAAAGATACAATTATCTCAAAAAAATTACGGACCTGTAATTAATGAGAAAATAAATTTGTGTCATTTTGGTCCCTTGCTAGTTGCTTCTATTTAAGTATTTTTTTATTTGATCGCTATTGACTAAGGCTAAAATCTTAAGTTTAATTTTTTATGGTATGTGTGCCAAGGAGCTTAGTGGCAACAAAGTGCGATAATAACATAATGTGTAAACACATTTTTCTAATTAAGGTTGTAAAGAAAAACTACTACATATTTGGACTGTCATTCAGATTTCAGTATTAATTAACAATTCCATAAACCCAATTTGCGTATCAACCTATTTTAAGTCCCTTTGACTTAAAAAAATATTCAGCTTTGTTAAATCCGAAAAAAAAAGAACTGAATCTTTTGCTAGTGCTAGGCTGGTCGTATAGTCAAAAAGACTAAATAATAATAAAATAATAAAACCTAGTCAATGTATTTTTAAGTAGATCCTACGCCATAAAAAAAAACAAAAGGGTTTCGTTATGTAAATTGTAAGATTTCTAGTACTGAGAATAATATACTCTAGCATATCGATGCCTTACTGCCGCAACGATACGAGATCTTAAAAATTATTACATTTCAGGAGACAAAAAAACTAGATATGAGATTATTTGATAAGTAAATTGTTATCTATCAAATAGCCTCATATCTAGTTTTGTACAATTATTATGAAAAAAAATATATAAGCAGTTTTTTACGAGCCCAATGAAATGTAGCCATTTTTAAGATACGAGGTTGAGGTAGTAAGTCATCGATATCGCAAATTATGTTACTCTTCTAAAGTATATTCTATTAAGTTAAGTACGTTAAGTTTTAGGAATTTTCGTAAACTGTACGAAGGCATTCAGATTAAAATACGGAAACTAAAAGATATTGTTACGCGATGACTTATAATAATCAGTTCAATTAAGTTACTCATAATAAGGTTATCTCGCAATAAAAAATAACTGACCCGAACTTTAAACCTGTAATAAACCTTTAATTTAACATTCTAACATTTTTATCATAACCTACAAATCGGTTAGCTTTCATCCCAAGGTGAAAACCCCCTAAGTTTACTAGGCTATATTTCTCAGAAAAAAATAAAATGAAATATGTGTTAAATGGAAGATCATAATTATCCTGACCCCTATCAATTAATTAATATTATAAATGTGAAAGCTTGTTTGTTTAGAATTTAGATATTTGTCGACTAATCATGCCGAAACATCAGCTAAGAATTTTGATAAATTCTACTCCGAAGGGGTTTTAAGAGGGGATGAAACGTTGTATGAAAAATCATAAAGCGAGCGAAGTCGCGGTAAAAAGCTAGTCAGTAAATATTCAATATCTATCGGTAAACTGATTGCAATGTAAGTTCCAGTTAGTGCAGACTGATGGACGCATGCGTTATATCGATTAATATGAGCTTTATAATTTATATATCAATCGTAATGCAAGCCCGATGACGTCAAATGTTTTTATTGGTCGATGCTTCATGCTTTTTATATTTCTCTTTGCCCTAGGTCACGAGCGTTTAAATTTCGAATCCCTGACTGTACGCTCGAGAAACAGTTTTCGTCCTTTGGGTTTTTAAAGTATAGCGATAAGATGATCAATTTCATTTTAATATTTTAATCATTAGCTATTCGTGTTGAGCCATGGTTTGCCAAATTAAAAGATACCACGGCCTAACAGAAGACTGGCGTGGTTGCGTTTGTTTCGTCCAGTGAGTGAATTTACTGGCCGCGCAACTTCCCTACACCTTATCTCTTTTACTGTTCCCTATTCCCGAAGCCTATTCTTTCATTTAATAGCGTCGTCAGTCGCTTACCATCAAGTAACTTGTCTGCTCACTTGCCCCCTAAGTTAGGGGCCCTAATTCACATGAAAAAAAATTCAGAACTTTGGCGTTGACTCTACCGATATTATTATTTTTTAAAATATTTTTTAATTAAATACTTTGCCGTTAAATCTGTAGAAAATGTTTACCTGAATAAGTACAAGTAAAGTTCATGCTTATAGATCCTCTTTCGAGCTAAACCAGTTGAGTTGGAAAAAAACAGGTTCCCGAAATGAATAAAAGTAGCTGTGTCAGTATGTTACGTTTTCACGCCTAAGCCACTGGACCGATTTTGATAAAATTTTGTATGAAGATCGTCCCGAGAAAGGACATAGAATTCTTTATCCCGAAAATAAAATGTACAGTTCGCACATGAGTTGGCCAATTTTTCCTTCCGAATGCAGGATGTATGTGGCAGTGGCGTAGCGAGGGTATCGCCCGGGGCGGAGGACAATTTTGCCGGTCACTAAATTAGGTTTTCAATTTTTATTTTACAAACATTACGAGAAATTTTTATTCACGCGGATATTATTCGATCCGTTTTTTTTTTTGCAGACATTCATGATATTTGCGCAGACACTCTCAATTCTCATATTATAATTCAATATGTATTCATTACAGCTATAGTGCAATATCACTTTAACTTATAATAAATCTTCACATTAACATACCAAAACTTGTTTCAAAACCTACCAACGATAGCCTGTCCGCTTCATATAAATAACTGACGCCAAAAAAAATCTACTTTTTTTGGAAATATCTCGTTCAGTATAAATTTTACATTATTAATACATTTATAAGTATAGTAGAAAATAAAATTTTATACAAATTTGCTTTATATTTTTTTAATATCTCAAACTGTTTTGGAGATTGATGACGGTGAACGCGCAGTCTTTCACTATGTACAGTACGCGTATAATTCAAGTTAAATGCGTAGTTTTGCTCAAGACCGGGTCGTTTAAGCCCCTTCTACATAATGGTATAAAAGATTTACTTTATAGGGTTCCGTATCCAAAATTGCAAAAAGCGGAACACTTTATGCCGAAACTATGAGGACTATATTATTAAAACTTAGTCGGTATATGAATTCCTTAAACTGCATTGAGATTTTATACAAATAAATAATAATATTAATAAATTTCGGGGGGGTCTCGTATACTTAGAAATTAAAATTAAACAAAAATTAAATGAAAGCCACATGTGTCGGGTATCTACGGATAGGTCTTTAAAAAATAAAAGTGAGATTTGTAATATAATTTTTCTCTAAATTTAATACTTTTCGGTAAATTGAAATGTGTAGTATAGTTAAAATGTTGCGCATTAACGCCTTTTATCTCAAAAACGGTTTTAAATATAAAAAAGAATAAGGGAAAAAAGGACAAAAGACAATTTCATTTCCTACAATACTTCCAATATTACTAATAGCGTTAATTTAATATGGAACGAGAAATTTACAGAAATGTAGATTTTTCGACTTTTGATCTTAGTTTTTATATGACGTGGACAAGTTATCGTTTGTAGGTTTTGGGACAAGTTTTGGGATGTTAATATAAAGGTTTATTATAAGTTTCAAGCCGGTTATCTCTCATTCCGAGATTACATACCTTTTTTGTCTAACGTTACCGGATTACTAAGTTGCAGAAAAATAGTCGTGCTTATATAAATCGCAGTGCCGACTAGATCTAATTATAAAGAATTTTTAGACAAGTACCATCAACATTATTTTGCAATTGAATACATAAATAGAAGAAGCGAGTAACTAACATTTAAATACTTTTTTCCACTACATTTTTTCCATAAAATCTTGATAAATGTTGTAATTTTGCGGTTAACAACAATAAATCCACATTATTCAATATAAAATTATTATTCACGTCCTAAAGCATCCATTTGCGCAAAAATCCGGCAGTTTTTAAAAGTTAGTTATCCGCTTTTCCCACTTATGTCTTTAATTATGCACGTAAGTAAGGAATTCCTAAAGTTTGTCATAGAATTAAGGGGGTTCTACACGGCGTGAACAAACATCACGCAGAGGTGATTACATTTTCAATCTTACGCCATTGTCTGAAGGTGCATTTTAGATATTTATGTTGTAAATGGTCGTGTTTCACAAACCGTTTGTCAAACACCACCTTGATGCAATCAAAATTGCACCCTCAGTACATGGCGTATGATTGAGTTGAGGGTGCATTTTGGATTGCATCAAAGTGCCCTTTTTCGGAATGTTTGTTCCCGCCGTGTAAAACCCCCATAAGTAGTGAAATATTCTGTGCTTTTTTAATGGCTCCGACTTTATATTCTATAAGAAATACGAAATGGTCAAATATTTAGAATAATTAATTATTTTCTGTGAAATTTTGCCGCCCCCTAAAAAAATTTTGAAACAACGGAGTTGCGGGCTAATAATGCAGGGTAATCTAGTTTTTGAAAATTGTAAGGAGTTGGTACGAGCCTTACAGAAAACGTTACGAAGACTCATTTTTTCTTATTAAATTAAGGGACCAGATAGCCGACAGGTCACCCGACGGAAAGCAACCTTGGTCGCCCACGGACACCTGTAACATCAGGAGCGTCGCAAGTGCGTTGCCGGCCTTTTGGATCAAACGGTGCGGTCGAAAAGCGTTTTGCAACCGGATTCATACAAGTAGAACGTGTGAAGGCACTTACAGCGAACATTTGCGGATGAGGCAATCACTATGCCCCTACGCTATTATTGTTTATTGGTACAAACCATAGGAAATTGTCGGCTTTATCCCCTCAAAGAACAATAAAAATAATTGTGCAAAAATACAGGGCTCAATTTTACTTTTTTTTACGCCGAGGTTGGGGGGGGGGGGGGGGTATCCTGCCCGGGGTGTGGGGTTAACCGAGCCTATAAACATTT
>JAOTAV010025096.1:0-21717 GCA_026546445.1 Cyclargus thomasi
TACTTTTTAGTTTCTTTTGTACTATTTTAGTTTTTTCCCTTGGAAGTCGGTTTTAATTTTTTGTTAAAAAATAATCTCAACGAATGTTGAAAATTTTATGTAATATTGTTTCTGTGTGCACAGTGTCTACTGCCTAGTGCCTTTGTAGCTCATTTACTCACGACGTAAGCTCCATTCAGTAATGACACAAAGTACAATCAGGGAAGTTAAAACAGAGCCAGATTGCGGAAGCGAGTTGGTTGAGTTGTGTCAAACCCAGACAACAGATTGCGACTTATATGGAATTGACATATTCCGACCGAATGAGGTAGGTCCGTCATCTGGCTCTGTTTTAATTTCCCCCATGGCACAAATCCTCCTTTATACTCCCCGCTGTCACCCGACCTGGGGGAGTTTATTATGACTTCTTATTCCCAGCCAAGTTCCAGCCCAGTTCCCAGCATGTTAAAAATCCATTCATAGACAGCCAATGGATTTTAAACATGTTAGTGACATAAGGGACCGTCAAACTTCGTATTTAGTGTCACGTGACTGCTGACTGGCTGGAACTTGGCTGGGAATAAGAAGTCATAATGAACCCCATGGTCGCGCGTTTACATCGCCAGATCCGCATATTTCAAATACATCCACTAACAAGCATTACTAGCGATGAAATCGCGCATTCCGAAATTTCCTGACAAGACGCTATAATAAGTAATAAGCTATACTCAACAAAACCATACAAAAGGACCATCAAAACACATTTATATCTTTTTTGCAAGGCACATTTATTTTTTCGTGTCAGAAATGATAAACGAGGCCATCCTAGCAAAAAGCTCATCGATTGTATTGCATAAGGCTCGCTCGCTGTTAGTGTGATCTATAAATGTACCAAGGCCTCCGACCCGGATCGTAGATAGAGCACAAAATATAGTATGATAGATGATAGAAGTTAGAACTATTATAGTGAGTAGAGAGAGAGTAGAGAGATAGTATGATAGAAGTTACTATTATAGTGAGTAGAGAGAGAGTAGAGACAATAACCCCCTAGACAATAACCGCTTGACATGTTTTTGTATTGGTTTGACATAGTGGAACAAAAACGAATTTGCCACGGGCCTCGAACGGTATAGTTACGCCACTGACGGTAGGTAGTAGTAATATTAATTAAAATTTCATTACTTTATTGGACAGTTAAAGCACCGTATATGTTATACCTGTACTCTCAAAAGTATTTTACGATTTTAGCGTTTCAAAGTTGCGAGCAAGATTTCTAAGACACAAAGAATCTTTCTTTAGTTAAACATTATACAAACAGCACGAATTCAAAATTTCCGCAACTAAATATTTCCTAATGTGTAACGTGCCCTCTTTTCATCGTGTATTTTTTATTATTCAGTTTTATGTAAAAAAGTTGCAGCGTATCATTGGCCATGTTCGGTAGCGTTTTTTAACGCATGCGCTGTGAACCTTTATACTGCGCAGACCATAGAGCAAAGAGTCTGCGCAGTATGAACTTCTTAGATAAAATTACACAGCGCATGCGTCAAAAAACGCTATCGAACACGGCCGTTGACGTAAATACTATGGAGTTAACGCTGCAAGGAAATGGCACGCTCCACTGCGGCGTGCACGCTGCTGTGCTCTCAGTCGTACTGGTGCTTTCCGCACACTAGGGCACCAAACGTTCGACAGAATAAAAGTCACGAAAATACCTTTTTGTGTGTCGAGACACTGCAATAAAGGTTCAAGTAACATGGGGAAGTGTATCGGAATATCTTTCCATTAGTGAATATTTTTATTTAGTTATTTATAGATAAAATTCGAACATTCAATTACTTCGCGCCTTTTTACATGACAAAAATCATAGAGTAAGTAAATTCCGAGTGAAATGACAATACAAAGATAATTGATACCTTTTTTGTAAGCATTAACGTATATCTTTATGTATTGTTATTATATAATTTTAATAAGTTTAACTCATCTAGAGAATTATACTTTGGAAATTATATCTACAATAAACATTACAATGTTGGATTAATTATTTTACGCATTAAAATTTTTATCCTAAATAAATAATAATAGCTTTTTCTTCTTAAAAAAAAATATTTGTTTTATTTTATACATTTATTCGAATGGTTTCATTTTAATTCGAGTGTAGGCGTAAATCTGTGTCACTATTGTCGTGTTAATCTAATATCAGTTAATGCCAATTTCAAAAATGGAAATTAAGCGAGAGTGAAGTTCGATGTTTAAAAGAGCATCTCTATTGATATACCTCGATGACGCGCATACTGATATTTAACACCTATGGCAGACCTCGTGATTCGTGAACTATGAACTATATTGTCGCTTAAAAGTTTGTGTCGCCGCCCACCGCTTTCGTCGGAGACAACACTTAGCATAACTTCGGATACGCCTTCTGATTTACGAATGTAAATGTCTTATTTTGTTATATGTGAATGACGGTTGGACTCAATTGAAAGAGTATCGAGGCCGCATTTATTTATTTTTAGTTAAATTTTTTCCTTGCATTAAATTAAAGTTAAGTTTTCATTGAAAGTCGAGTGTACTTAATAGAGTCATACGGTAAAGAGACGTGCAATGCGAAGATGGTTTTTAACGGTATAACATTCAATATTTATACGTACATTTACCGTGGGAAAGCCATGCTTTGGCCCGAATCGGCCGGCGCGACCGGATCGATACCACGGCCTCACAGAAAACTGGCGTGAAACGGCGTTGTGCTGTGTTTCGTTCAGTGAATTTACCTGTGGCCCTACTTCCGTAATAGGCCTTTACGTATTCCCATTTTCTCATAAACGCTGGCAACGCATTTGCGACTCCTCTGATGTCACTAGTGTCCATGGGCGACGGTACTTGCTTTCCATCAGGTAACCCGTCTGCTCGCTTGCCCCCTCAACATCGTAAACTGTTTGCATATCGATTTATGACTAGTCTGAAATTCGTATCAGCATAAAACCTGGGGCGCTACTCTTGAACCGCATATAGACGAATGAATTGTAGAGTCGGACGGCAGTATTCGTCCGAGTGCGAAGATTTCTTTATTATTAGAAGAGTAGGGCCCGTGGCTGCGGAGTTCCTCTTGTTTTGTTTTACGGCTGTCCTTCTTCACAGGAGAGTTTCCGAAGAGGTGTGTTTGGCACCAAATAGGAAATTCCAAAAGAGTAAAATTCTAACCATTTCGGAGTGAAGTTTTTTATTTCTTTATCTTTACCCCCCAGGTCGTCCTAGTCCGTGGTCACTACGTCTCCTACCTGCCACTGTGTAGCCGCAACGAGCCAGTCTTCCTAGCAGCTTGCACCCCCCTCGCCATGCCGGAGACCAGAGAGTGTGTGGTGCATGGTGCCACCAACGTGTTCACAACCGTCCACGCCATGGATATGAAGATACTGCATATTGACAGCAAGTAAGTTGACAATTTAGTGCCAAGTAGTTGGCAACAACATGTTACAACAAAGTAAATTGGCAACATCACGAAAGTCGTGCCAAGGAAGTTGGAAATGCGCCAGCTAGAACTAGTTTTACCATGACATGACATTTCAGATAGACCAGGAATCCATTAGTTTATGGCGCCGCCAACGTTGTCAATACAAACATGCAATGGATGTGAAGATATGGCCAGCAAGCAATTTGGCTAATTTATGACAAGTAGTAGGCTATTTAGTGCCAAATAATAGGCTATTTAGTGCCAAGTAAATATTTAATTATGCCTAACCAGAAGTACCATTTTATACTGGTTTCATTAAGAATATTCGCAATTCTTTACTGACGCCAAGTAAGTTGGCAATGCCCTAGTTATAGCCATTTACTCTGGCAGGTTGCCAGCATATTGCCATGCCAAGATTCTTCATAATGAAAAGTAGGTTATTAACTGAATGAATTTCAATAACAGCATTTTTTCTAATTTTAGTGGTTTCGGTGGACATGATTTTTTTCATATAACTCGATGTGAGGTGTAAGTACGTTAGCGTGAGACTAGAAACTCTAGGGGGTGAAGTATTTTTATGCCTCAATAAATATATTGGAAGCATGTTACGTTTAGTATATGACACCAAAATTAGCAAAATCTCCATGATAGAACTAAATTATGTCTTTGAAACTTAACCACAGTTCTTAGTGCAGTAAAATTGATATATGGCAAGGAGTCACTCATAAAGCACGACTACATAAAGATAAAAATGTAATCGAACATCAAGTTTACAGGTTATTGATCTTGATATAGAGAAATATAGATCGACGACGAGCCACCAAAATTAGAAATCGCTTATATTTAACTTTTTTTTTCTAGGAAAATAATTATTATTTTGAAAAATAGTTACAGCACCTTAATAAAGACACTATGCTTTACTTTTTGAACCAAAAAATAAAAGTACATCATGAGAAAAAAGGATGGCCTTGCCGCGGAAAAGAGACGTTTGGAAAATCCACCCAACTACATAATATGAAATGTATGCCCAATTAAGTGGCAAATTCCCAAGCTGTATTTTATTTTCTAATTTTTGAAAGAGCTGCGTTCCATTTTCAAAGTGACACCTCTTCTAGAACAGTTCATTTAAACTTCATAAAAACAACATTCGCCAACGACGTACTTGTGTTGACAGCCTAATTTAGCACCATAATAAAATTAATTAAAGCGATATGTTACTAACAATAAGGCTATGTTACACAAGAGTTTTTGCACTTTTGTATAGAACAACCTTGAGGAGTATGTATAGACTAATGCATGACAGCCTCGCCTTCGTATAGAGAAGACACTTCCTACTACTGAAGGTTAAACTTATGATAGGGTTTATACATCCGTACTAATAAGTTAAATGCGACAGTGTGTCTGTCTGTGTAGACTTAGACGGACAACGGTTTGGGCGTGAACAGACAGCAGGGTGGCAATTCTCAGGATGTAATAAAAGTTCACACTCGAACTCGAGTGTGAACTTTTTACGAGCGGAATACAGTTTGTTGTATTCTCAGCGCTTCACACTCGAAATAATTCGCGAAAAGTATGAAATATTTCGAGTGTGAAGCGCTGAGAATACAACAGTGTTTCGCTCGTAAAAAAGCTCACTCTCGATATTTTATTCGAGTGTGAACTTTTTCTCACATCCTGAGAATTGCCCCCTATTGTCTGTTGCCTCTTCACACCCAAACCGCCGAACCGATCTTACTCATACCAAGTACTTAGGCAGTTTGAGTCCTGGGGAGGGACATAGGATACTATTTATGCCGGAAAAATTTCCCACGCGATAAACAATTTTGGCGCAGCGGAGTTGCGGGCGTCATCTAGTCTTGTTTATAATTTACTTGCTTTTGCGCGCAGATTCGCTCGCGTGAATTTCGAAAAGCTCGTAAAATACGAATATACTCGTGATACTCCTTTGGAAACATGAAGTTTGTCTTAAACTAATAATTACCTTTGTTACTCTCTAACCCTTTCAGCTAAGATGCCAAAAATTATGTACATTGGTTGCTTCGAAATACACTTTCTCATCTACAATATTAATTAAATATTGGATAAGTATGGATATGATTTGTGCTTGGTCAAATTTCGTAATTCATAGCCATGATGTTACTCAATAAATTCTTTCTGACGCTTTACACCACGACAATACGGCGTAGTTAACACAGATAGAGAGTATATCACCGGGTGGTACTGGTTTTTTGCGGGAAAATGAATGTACAGTTCATGTGGACTTTCCATTTACGTGACTGGAGCCGCCCGCGCCAGTATAAAACAAAGAAAAATACTTTAGACTACGAGTAGTTGATGGCCACAACTTCGTTGCGCGAAAATTTCTATCTCACGGAAACCTCACATTGTCCCGGGATAAAAAGTATCACATGTGTTGCCTAGACTTAATAGCTATTAAATAGAAAAATGATTTATTCAAATCCGTTCAGTAGTTCCAGAGATTAGCGCGTACAAACACAGAAACAGAAAAAACAGAACATTTTTTATCGATTTGTGTTCTTTTACTTTTCATAAGCCCCTACATTGATTAGTTTGTAAAAATATTAGTTGTACAGACACGCCAATTTTACTGTTTTATTATATGTATAGACTAGGTGATACCCGCAACTTCGTTGAGCAAAAACTTGTATATTTAGTTTCGAATCCGGGTGGAGGCGTGTACCACTGAGACATTTTCCGATCTCAAGTACATAATAACGAGAGCCATGCTTCGGCACGAATGGGCCGGCTCGACCAAAGTGATACCACGGACACACAGGAAACTGGCGTGAAACGGCGTTGTGCTGTGTTTCGTTCAGTGAGAGAGTGGGCCAACTTCCCTAATCCCCTATCCCTGTTCCCATTCCCTACTCCCTCGCAACGCACTTGCGTCTCTTCGGATGTCTCGAGTGTCCACGAGCGACGACAGTTGCTTTCCATCAGGTAACCCGGCTTCTCGCATGCCCCCTAATTATCATAAAAAAAAATAAGTGAATTTCACACAGGAGACTCCTACCCCAAAGTATGCATTATTACTTTGTTTTGTCAAAGGGGGTATATCTGCTACTATGTACTTGTTACGTAAGGCAACATTTAAATATTCAAACAAGTCATTGTGAAAGCCCTCAAAACTCTACTACTGTATAACTCTGTGGCGGTACCCACATTAAGCGCAATATTCCTGCATCGCGCTATCGAAGTTTTCGAAACACGGCGGTATATATGTGACAGCTGAAATGTATTACGTGGGCTTCAGCCTGACCGAGTATAGCACCTCTCTCGGTCGGAAGATCTTCCTTTGGCCACCACGTTCACTCCCACAACTCAATACAGTATCACATGACAAGTCTTCAAGTATGGAAATGTGTAAAGATAAATGCGCTTCTATGTTTTCGACAGGTGATTTAGGAGTGAACAAAGGAGTGAAGTTCGAAGTGAAATTCGAAGAGAAATTTTCGAAATTTCAGAATAGCACTGCTGGTAACGAGACCGTCATGCCTTGATGTTCTTTGTGTTAAACGCCATCCATACCTAATTATATATAGGGGAAAGTATGTATGTCTGTTACCTGTTCTTGTTCAAACAGATGAAACTTTTTTAACAAAGTTACAGACAAAGCCACAAAATGGTTTTATCTGATAGGAACCAACTACCGTCACCGATGGACACTCGTAACTTGCACAGAGTTGCAGGTGCGTTGCCGGCCGTTTTATAGGGATTACGCTCTTTTTCAGTTCATGAAATATGCCGAAAAAGTGTTTTTTCTACAGCGAGATAGACATAGAAGCAGTTGCTCAAAGGAAACCTGTCAATTTATCTGTCAGTTTTAAGGGTTCCGTACCCAAAGGGAAAAAACGGGCCCCTATTACTAAGACTTCGATGTCTATCCGTCTATCTACAGGCCTTAAGTACAAGTATCTTAAGAACGGTAATAGCTAAAGAGTTGAAATTTTCAGAGTATGAATTTCCGTTGCCACTATAACAACAAATACTAAAAACAAATTAAATTAAATATTTGAAGGTGGCTCTAATACAACAAATGTTTTTTGCGTTTTCTTTCCATAATAAGATGCATAATAATAACGAACCTAAATTCGCAATAAAAAAATGATTGATTGATTGATTGGTGATAAATTCGACGCGTTCGACATCAGCGGCGTGGCGACTTTGTTCTACACACTTGTGTAGGGTGTTTCCTTAACTTCGAAGAGGCTTAGTTCGATTCCCACCAACTCCTTTTTATATTATGATTTTGTTTTATAAATTTTACGTTTTTTTTTATTTTTTTCTACTTTTTTTATAAATTTAAAACTTTTTTATACATTTCAAACTTTCAAAAATGCGTTTATCTGATTTCTTGCTCTGCACTGGAACGGAACCCTTCGTGAGCAAGTTCAACTCGCACTCGAGCGATTTTTATATTCTATCGTATTTCTACGATGCGTAGGCCTTTTCCACCAACACCGTCAACCGAGAACGAGAATATTGCGGCCGGATAAAATGCAACATTATGACATAGACTACAGGCTTCATTTTCCTCTGTGTCCTTAATGATGGCGACGACAGAGCAATGTCGTTAAAAAATTAAACTTATAGCCTAGATAATAAAGTTGAACATCTCGGTTGACGGTTCTAGTGGACAAAAGGCGTTACTCTAAACCTGCTGGAGGTTTACATCTATTTTCCTATACACTAGACATTGTAATAGTAAAATCAAACTAACCTTCCATCTCATCTGACTCCCTGATCAGTCAGACGATCCCCATCTGTCACTGGATTGACAGAACATAAATAAAGACAGAATTATTCTAACATATACTGGAACAGAAATGCGCAAAGTTGGGTTCACAGTTGTATAACATTTTCAAAGCTAACCCAACAACTTTTTAATTCTTTTGGACGTGTACCCTGTATGAATTCAGTGTGAAAGTACCAACGCTCACAGAGTTACCTTTTTAAAAAATTACATAAAATTGACCTTCCTAAAACGCTCCACACAAAACGATACCTAGTTATGACGTCCCTCTAGGTAGTCTGTACGCACCGCGGTAAGACTCTGTTCAATAACTATGTTAAATATTGCTTTCAGGATAGTGGTTTCATAACAAAAGTTGTTGTTAATTACCTAATTTATCGAATGTTATATAACTATTAAAAAATTGTAGGTACTAATAAAATTGACTTGCCTGCCCAACTTTGAAGGTTTATTACCAAAAATATATAAAATTTATAAGGCTGAAATTTGCAAGATACTTATTTTTTTCATTATATTATAATTTTATTTAAAAAATTAGTCAATTTTTGACCTTGTCGTCATCCTTATTGCATGTAATGTTCCATGTAATGTCGCCAACTTAGTTCGACATAAACCGACCAAATTACTTAGGACCACGATCTGTATCTCTTTCAACTTCTCTGATTGTACTTACGAGCTATTGCCCGCGACTACGTCCGTGCGAAACTTTATGTGGAAATTATCTCGTTTTTACAACATTTTTTGATTACTCCTCGACTTCTTTTGGTCGAAGCGACGTGTTGTATAGCATATAACCTTCCTCGATAATTGAACTAACTAACACAAGGAGATTTTTTCAATCCCCACCTGTAGTTTCAGAGATTAGCGTGTTCGAACAAACAAACTCATTATTTTTATATTATTTAGTATAGAAGTGTAGATAATGCATTTGTTACAGGTTACTTTTTATAATTTTATCTAAGTTTAGGTTAAAAATCAAGTCAATTGGTTGCTTACTTTGGGCCCGAAGCCAGGACAAACAAACACACTTTCCCATTTATGATTTAGCGTAAAAAATTAACATAAACAAACAGTTTTTGCAGCTGTTTCCACAATAATATAAAACACCACCCACAGACTGACATAATCAGACACGGCTAATAGAAACATTTGTCGAGCTCTATCTATGTGAGCTATCTAGAATTGCCCATTCACAGAACACCTTGTGTGTGTGTGTGTGTGTATATGTTTGCAAATCTCAGAAACAGACGAGTGGAGATTAGAATGCATTTTCCATGTTAATGACATTTCTTGAATAGATATAGTTATAAAAAACATATATGATTGATAATTTGAAAGTTTAATATTATTTAGAACAGGAAATTGAATAAACGTTGAGACGAATCAAGAAGAACCGTATTTTTTTCTAAATTACAAACAATTTTTGTCATTTCACGGGGGTTTTAATGTATATCCATACTTTTACAATAATATTATATCTCGCCAAATCTTATGAATAGATTTTAATGAAATTAATGATGTACAGATTTATTTACAGATATTGGCTGACTGATATAATATAGCATAATTATGATGTATAATATCAGTCAGCCAAGCTCGCGTGGAGATAAATCAATTAAGGATTTCTTCATTCCACGTTGGCAAAGCTTCGGGTCAAAACTAGTTAAAAATAGAATCAGAGGTTAACCATTGACTATACATGGTACAAAAGTTTGTCTGTTAATTCTATAACCCCGAGAGAGCTTGTACTTTTTCCTGTGGAGAAGTTGAAATAGATACAGATCAACTAGCTCTCTTTCAATTTCCCTCATTATTCTATTTTTTAATAAAATTCATTGAAACTAGCCCTGTTAAGTAGTAATTTTATAGCGCACAAGTGTGTGCGCAGTACTAAAGGGCACTCTCTCTTCCTTTTACTCTCATAACCCAGTGGGATAGATGACCGACATTTACATGACCATCATGTCATCAGCCTGCATTGTCCTAACCAAACTTGGAATTAATATCTGTGTCCAACGCGGAAAACTGACGTAAAACGGCGTTGTGCTGTGTATCGTTCAGTGAGTGAGTTTACCGGTGGCCCAACTTCCCTTATCCCTTATCTCTGTGCTCATTCCCTATTCCCTCATAGAGGCCGACAACGCATTTGCGACTCTTCGGATGTCGCGAGTGTCCATGGGCGACGCTAGTTGCTTTCGATCAGGTAACCTGTCTGCTCGCTTGCCCCCAAAATATCATTTTCAAAAAACGCGGGAATCGAACCCACGACTCCCAAGTCAAGAGCAGTGCCTGTACCACTAGACCACGGAGGCGTCACTATTAAAGAAAAAATTTTATTTAATACTTTTTAGTTTCTTTTGTACTATTTTAGTTTTTTTATTCTTTGGAAGTCGGTTTTAATTAAGTTATTCTATTAGCAAGTAGAATCGTTTGTGTTTATTGCATAAAGACAAACCATACTACTAAAAATTCAATATCGTTGTAATCTGCCGACTAGTCACCTGCAGTGGCTTTGCATACAATGACAGACGTACAAGCTTCCGTGCAAGCTGTCGACTTGTCAGCACTCAGCACGATCTCGTATCTATGGACTTCTGACAAACGTTGAAAGACTTTTCTGATGAATCGCCCTGCTTTTTAGGGTACCGTATCTAAACAATATTAATACACTAAAATTTGATGTCTGTCCATCTGTTTCCCTCCAGGCTGCATCTCAACAAATTAGCCATTTTTTCTCTGATAATAGTACGGAAACCTCCGTGAGCAAGTCCCGTTCTCACTTGGCCGTATAATGGCCGGTAAGCAATCATGTTTTAAATAAAGTTAATTAGACTTTGAAACGTTTTTTATATTTATGCTTATTATTAACTTGTTACAGCCCAAGTCCTAACACGTCATAAAATAAATATTTTTTCCGGATTTCTTGTGATTTTTGGTTCCGTTTTATCGAAGTTCAATATTGAACTAAAACCTTCCAAGATTAATGTCTTTTTAAATAAGCGAAGAAACTCTTCAGCTTCATAATTTTACTAGTTGTGACCCACGGTGCTTAGTGGAGATCAAAAAGTACCTATGTGTTAATCCAAGATACTGGCTAGCTCCATGCAAAATTTTATCGAAATCGGTCCTGTCGTTTAAGTGTAAAGAAGTACACACTAACAAACTCACAAACTTTCACATTTATAATATTTGTAAGATATCATATTATACCACAATACCTTTATTATTATTAAATAAAATAAGTTTATTTAGTTGGTAAACTATGTTTCCTTGTTTCTTCATGATTTAATAGTTTGTCTGTTATTTAATTAATACAATGAATAATGGATGTCTGTGATATACATACAATGGAAAATTATACGCATTCTTATGCAAAAAACAAAAAGTTAATCGTTCAATTATAAAATATCTCCAGTTGTCAACAATGTTATCTTTATTATATCGTGTTGTGAACTCATAATAATAATAACTCCCACACCAGTTTCGGTGACGGTGGCCGATTTTTGAAAATTACTCCTGCGCAACGGGTCCAATTTCTATGGACCTGTTACGCAGGAGTAATTTTATAGCGCCCAGCGTGCGCAGTACACGAGAACACTCTCTCTTCCTTTGCTCTCATAACCCACTGGGACGGATGACCGACACCACTGGCAAGATCAGGCGCAGGACCGACTTTTTACGTGCCCATCCGACGCATGGATCATCTCACTTGTCAGACAATCAGGTGATCAGCCTGCATTGTCGTAACCAAACTTGGAAGTAATATATTTCCAACTCGGGAATCGAACCCACGACCTTCGATTAAGGAGCCGAGCTCTGCACCACTAGTGGACTCATGAGCTTATACAGTGTCGGTCTAAGTTGATTGAGTCTGTCTGTCTATTTTTTGTAAGGGCTTGGTACTTCATAACTACTAGCTACAAAAATTTTGCTAATACATGGAATACTTTCCATATTATACAATATACATATATTTAAGATATTTACTTATGATACACATCCAAGACCCAGGAACATTGAAAAACTTTTTGTTCTGTCTGCGGGATTAGAGCCCGTGACCCCGGGGGTCACTTAAGCTACCAAAACATTTTCCAACTGAGCCACAGATGTTATCAGAGTAAGTTCTACTTTTTTAAATACTTTTAATATATTTCCGTTGTCTGGCACCCGTAACACAAGTCCCTCGGTTACTTATCACGGAACCAGCCTGACGTGGTGTCCGTAAAAGCGTCCATAGATATTATTTTCTATTAACATAAGGGTCATTCGTCGTTTGGTTTTTTCAAAAATCTTTCTGTAACATACTTATAGGTCAATTAATCTAACCCTAAAATAACGCAACATACTCTAAGATTACCTCGCGATTAAAAGCTAACGGCCCATTAGGCCCGCGTATTGAACTTGTAATTAAAATCTTATTAAGAGTTTTGGTGTTCTGAAGGTTATGATTGATCGATGTCTTAACCTCAACTAATATTTGTTTTGAGCCGTCAAGTTCATTTTCATTACATATATCATTATTTTTAATCAACTTATAATGAGTCACAGTGTTTCGTAATGATTAATTCGTTAACACTAAAACGCTAAGCTTTCTCGACTATAAATAATTGTAAAAGGTCAATATTATCCCAAAAGAATTTATGCAGACACACCATGAAAGATTCAAAATTAAATTATATACTTATAAAATATTCCTCATTAGACTTATTATGTATTAGTAATCGTATTTTGTTTACTTTCCTATCAGCAAAATTGTTCACGAAATTTTATAACATTTTAAATTTAATCATTTACTTTATACCAGACCAAAATTAGAAGACTAGTTGTCTATACAAAATGTAACAAAACTATATGATAAAACATTAAGGATCGTATGTGTCCTTGATATAGAGCTGTGAGAGTAGCAGGGCTGAAAGCGAAAAAAAAATCCGTGATTAGTATGACCAAGATACCGAGCGACGTAAGTTTGCCAATACAAATCAACAAATTTGTGAATTCTATATCATGGACACATACGATCCTGTGTACTTTTGTGTGTGTGTGTTATTTTTGTGACACCCTGTATAATAGCCTAAGTACAAATTTCAGAAAACTCATTAACAATCCACTTATAAAAACTGAACAGAAATACCCCCCGCGATAGTCCAAGTGATTCCAACAGCGATTAGTATTTGAGTGTTAACTTGTGGTATCAATAGCCGTCAACAAGTGATTATTAATTTGAAATTGTGTGGCCTCGCCACCTGCTCTGCGCTCGGACGCCAATTATAAGTAAATTCTTATTAACCCTCATCATTTATATTATGGCTCAATACGTGAACACTGATATGCTATGGGATAATTTTATTTCTGTGGCAACAAGGAATGTATGGTACATATTACTTATAGGTATTTGGCGTAATAATAATAATAATAATCGGCAGACGCCATAGTCCTACCATAGTCCCGGTTACCCAGTCCACTAGCACCCCACCCCCATAGCCCGGTATAATTTACATTTTTCACTCCCTGCAATAGTCCAACACTAACCGCTGGCTCTTCTTGGGCGTACTCTAATAGTGCGGACAGGGAGAGTCGCCGGCTAGTGTCACATTACATTTAGATCAAAGATGTGTAAGGGGCCTCTGCGTGTTGGCTTCGGCCCCACGCATGCCTTCCAAAGGTCCGGGATTTAATTGCCCGTAAGCAAGGAGTGCTTTACACAAACATAATAATAATAATAATATCTATGGACGCTTCAAACCACGTAAGTACGTATGGACTTGTGTTACGGGTACCAGACAACGGAAATATATTTAATACTTTTATACTATACACTAGTTGACCCCGCAGACGTTGTCCTGTCGAGCTACTTTGTAAATCTAAACCATACTCCCCATAGATCCCCTTGAACACACACAAAAAATTTCATCAAAATCGGTCTAGTCGTTTAAGAGAAGTTCAGTGACATACAAACTCACAGAAGAATTATATATAAATATATTTAAGATTTTTATTACATGATACACATATTTAATACACGTCCGAGACCCGGGAGCATTCAAAAACTTTTTGTTCCGTCGGTAGAATTCGAACACGACACCCCTGGCTTAAACTACCAAAGCGCTTTCCAAGTTCCGCCTATGCCACAGAGGTCGTCAAAGGTACGTCAAGTGCAACCAACTTGGCTTTTTTGTTGTTTTTTTTTGTAATTACGTATAACGCGCAAAGTATTTTTGTTATTCTGTACATCTATTGATACAAAATGTTACTAACAAAGTGTGTTAATAATACTTTAGGGTGTGTACTGTGTATGTTGTATAGTGTATATAAAATAATAAATAAAATAAAATAAAATGTCTTTATTGCAGGTAACGAAAACCTATAAAAAGTTAAAATGACATTTGTTCTAGCGGCATCCCATAACACAATTACAATTTCACTAGTATTAAAAAAATATACATATATCCACAACCGAACATATAACCTCCTCGTTTTTGGAAGTTGGTTAAAAATTACCATAATAAACTTAAACTAGTTAATGCAAATTTGATAAAATAAAAGAATGTCATGCATTAAATTTAAAATTAATAATAAAAAACGAATTTTATAGTTTATTAAATTAATGTATAGTGTACTCGTATACTGTATAGATTTCACTATTTGAATAGCAGCTCTGTAGAAGTAACCTTTTTACTGCTCGGCTCCTATTGGTCGTAGCGTAATGATATATAGCCTATAGCCTTCCTCGATAAATGGACTAACTAACACAAAATATTTTTTTAAATTCCGACCAGTAGGTCCTGAGATTAGCGCGTTTAAACAAACACTTCATATATTAGTATAAATTTCTATTAACCATGTTATTTCTGTTCAGTAGCGAGTGGCACCTGGGCTGGGACCGCGGCGCGCTGCACGGTGTCAGCTGGTACCATCTGCTGCACCCAGACTGCTGCAAGGAGGCCCAGACGAAGCACAGGCTCAGTGAGTACCAATACCAATACCCGTAGGCCCTGCGCGTTATAGATGAAGAGAAGGTTCTGATATCGAAATGTGGGAAATTACTTGGTAGCCCCAAAGGAAGATCTTCCGACCGAGAGAGGTGTTATGCTCGGTCAGACCGAAACCCACGTGACTCATTTCAGCTGTTAGCTGCAGCATTACACCGCCATGTTTCGAAAACTTCAATAACGCGATTCAGTATTATTACGCTTAATGTGGGTACCGTGAAAGAGAGATTTGCAGCACTAACTTTACAATGCTCCCGTGGGATTTAGTAATAACCAATATTTTTAGAACATGATGTTTATTCTAGGAAAGTAGCCTATATCACACTCCGTCCTTTCAACAAATTTTATGGCAAAAATCAGGTAGATTAGTTCCTTCGTTCGGGCGTAAAGAAAGGCAAACAAACACACTTTCTCATTCACAATATTATTGCTTAAGAAGTATGGATCTGAAATGACGTAAGTGGACTTAGGCCAGGTAGCTTCAAAACATATCCCTAATGGGGGTTCCACACGGCGGGAACAAACATCACGCAAAAGTGATAATGCAATACATTTTCAATCTTACGCCCATAAACTGAAGGTGCATTTTAGATATTAATGTTGTAAATGGTTTGGGTTTGTCAAACACGAATCTTGATGCATTCCAAATTGCACCCTCAGTTCATGGCTTAAGATTGAATTGAGGGTGCATCTTAGTTATTTGTTGTAAATGGTGTCCATCGAGTATAGCTATTTTCAATCTTCCGCCATGAACTGAGGGTGCAAATTGGATTGCATCAAAATACACCTTTGCGTGATGTTTGTTCACGCCGTTTATAACCCCCATTAGGCGGGGATAAACATGTAACATAAACATTATGGTTGCGACAGACAGTGTGCAGTACAACTCATAGATACAATATGAAATTTTTTTCGATGAACAGTCAAAAATCTTGTCGCCCTACAGAGTTCTCTCTTTTTACCCGACAGTGCCAGAAAAGGGGTTATGTTTTTCGAGAGTATGTTTGTATGGATGTGTGTATGTATAATTGTTTGGCACGCTCTGCAGCCTAAACGGCTTGGCGGATTTTGGCTTGAGAGGTGTCGTTAGATTTGTATTTATTGTGAGAGTGACACTAGATATATCAGTATAAAAATGGCTGTTTTTGGCGCCAAATTCGAATATTTTTAAAGTTTAAATTGAAACGGTTTATGCAGTCGGGTTTTCTGTTTATGAACATTTAGCTTGTTTCCTAACAACTCTAGATTTCTTTTTTTTCCTAAAATCTCAGTATATAAGAAATATTATGACTTCGTTACAATGGTCTGGCCAATATTTCTTCGCTCCAAGTAGAGATGTCTCTTTTTTCGTAAAAGTCGGTTAATTCAAATACTAGCTTTTTCCCGCAAGATACGTCCGCGTGGAAATTCGTTTGAAAATATCATGATTTTACAACACTTTATGCCTATGCTACTCTCCATTCTTTCAACTAAGTCTTTGCCAAAATCAAGTCGATTGCTTGCTTCGTCAAGGCGTGAAGGAAGTACAAACAAATAAACAAACTTTCTTATTTAAATGATTAGTATGGATGTCTTTGGAGTCAAACCACATAGCCTCTATAATCTATGCAGCTAAACTTTGGATGGACATACTCTGAGTCTCGGGTAAGGATATAGGATACTGTTTTACCCGAAAAAATGTACAGATGCCGCGCGATAAAAATATTTGGCGCAACGGAGTTGCGGGCGACACCTAGTATAGAAATGTATATGTTAATTTTTAGGTATTAAGGCTTATGGAAGTGCCAGCGGGGTAAGTTCCTCTTATAAGTATGATAAAATGTAAAGCACGTTAGCCAAAAAACATATGTTATAGAATGATTTTCATTTTTTCATTACTAGCTAAGACTCTTTCCCTAAGCTTATAGTTAAACAGAAAAAATGTACCGTAGACATCGATTTTTTGTAAAAAAACTGTAATAAAAACGAAACTAACCGGTTAAGATGAACCATTTTATTTAACATAATACAATATATGTAACACTATAATCTCTAAGTAGGAATTCTAATTTCATGGTTTTATTAATTGTACATTAATTACTTTCTGTTTGGGGGGGGGGGGGTGATTTTTGGAACTTTTTGTTTGGTCAATGCCTTTGGCGACTGTGTTCCCGTTAACTGGCATTAATAACATCTATGATGGCCGAAATAAATGAATTTGAATTAGTTGTAACTAGTTTGGTGGTGTGCACCATGAGCAAAGCTGATGTTGGCTGTAATGACAGGATGTGTACGAGACAGCATTGTTTGGCAGATCAGATACACGGTTATTTGTAACTAGAAACCACGTGTTAGTATGTATGTTAATTTTGTAATAGCCTAAACAAAATGTTGAAACCCCTTAAATTTTACAAAAATATCGCCGTATCCAACGAACACGCTCTTGTATTTGTGGCTTTTCATTTTTAATGCAAATCTGGGATTGGCAGCTCATCTATAATAGTGAAAAATATACATAACAGCAGTTGAAGTAAGACTCTACATAGAGATTAGAAATTAATAAAGTCACATACTGTGTTATTAAAATCCCAAGATGAAAAAAGGGTTATATAAAATTGTCGCTTAAATCATATTAACTGTATTAAGTTGACGCATCTAAAGACACAACTCTTAAATTCCGCCATAAAGAAAAAGGGTATTTTGTTTTCAAAAAAAATATAGTAATTTTAAATCAACAGAAAAAGACGAATACAGTAGTATACTCGATAAATAATATTTGCAAAAAAATGACAGACACGTCCTTTTCCGTTATTGTGGCAAAATTAAATACAACAGTTCTTCAGACTTCCCATCATTTCAATTCATTTCTCTATGAATATAAATCACTTAATACGGACAATATCAACTCTACAACATCGATTCACCTCAGGTAGAGTCATGGGAAACAATCGCAGTAGTTTCCCATGGTCGAGCCTAGCAGATAGATGTGTGACGTCACACCACGACCTAATTCTCGCAGCTCGTCTGTCAAATGTAGCGAAGCGGCTCCTAAGGCCGTCACAGACGAAGCTATCTATATAATAATACGCGAGCGGAAAACTTTGTACCCCTTTTTAAGAAAGACGCGTAGATGTAAAAGCATGAAATTTCTACCAGATGTAGTTGGTATAGAGGAGGAGCGTGGAATATAAATATTATTTTATAATATTCTTTCAATTTGCATATTTTAATAAATAAAACGCTACATACACTACAACACGCACACTACAATATTTTGACATGACACGATATTCGTACACAAAATACTCTTTAGTCTCTTTTTTTTAAATAAATTCGAATTGCCTGGTAACGAGACCTTTATGCCAAATTGAAGTCTGTGATTGAATTGAAAATAGATTATAGTTTTTTATAGCTCCTCTACAGGATGGATTTAAAAATTTATGGCCTAATTTCACCACAGGGCGATCTCTAGTAATATATAATTATGCAGTATACAATTTCAAATCAATTATTTGCATTAATGTATGTACATAATATATAATGTATGTAGTAATTTAACACGTGATGAAAATATATTATATTACTAGATAATGCAAATTTGAGCCGTACATTTTTCCGGAATAAAAAGTATCCCATGTCCAAATATCAGCAAAATCGGTTCAGCTGTTTGAGTGTAAACAGGTAACAGACAGACACTTTCGCATTTATAGTATTTGTATGGATGGTTACGTGTGTGGTCACACACCTTGCTATATATTGCTATATATTAATTTATATCATAGCCTTCGTTGGTGACGGGCCTTACTTGAAATCTACTTTTTTGACACTCGCTTCCGCCAAATTTTTGGCACTATCACCCAACACGTGCGAAGGTGCGATACCCCTTATCGCATAGATGTTAATATTATAATTGCGAGTGTGTCTGTCTGTGGCCTCTTCTGGTCACAAACCACTTAACCGATCTTACTAAATTTGGTATGTAGATACTTCGAAGTCCTAGCAGTAACCTGGGGGGTAAACCAAGACCTAATAATGGTTTTCGCTTCTTTGTAGAATCGCCAAACAAAATGTATGCAAATGACATAAGGCGTAACTTTAAAATTTTGCATGGCGATTCTACAAAGAAACGAAAACGTTTAGGTATTGGCTAACCCCCTCCTAACTGTGAATTATTTATTGTTCGTGTTCGCGGTTAAATTTAATCCAAAATAGTTCAGTTGGTACATTTATATAATTGAGAGCTTTTACGTTTTAATACTAATTGAATTATCGTATATTTGAATTAGAAACAATTATTGCATACATTTTTATAAAAACTACATTTTGTACATTTATCTCTATATTTACGTTTGAGTAAATTAATTTAAATACAATACGAATCAAGTTAAAATAATGATTTGTTAATTGTTAATATTTTATAAAGTTGTAGTTATTTAATAAAGAGGGCACATTAAAATACTTAATGAGCGTAAAACACATTCGTTTGTTGGTGAAAACTCGCGTACAAGTAATTACATGTTAACATTTGTTATTACGTAAGTAAATCTAGAGAAAAGACTATTGTTTAGGGCTAACGAATGTTCTTATAAATAGAGAGATACAATAGAATTTTAAAAGTGTAAATGAAATGTAGAGTCCGTAACAAAGTCGAGCGCGAGAATAGAGAGAATAGAACGAGGAGGTAATTAAAATTTGTTGCAGTTAATTCGTGCATGCATCTGACCGTTCATGAAGGGTGCATAAATGAGTGCGGTGCGACGCGACGTGCGTTTAGTGGCAATGTTTTGCTACAGTGGGCACGCCGACGCTCGCCGACTATATACACTGCACCTAAAATGGACTAATGGCTACTCCGATACATCTGCCCGTCCGTAAGTGTACTAATCTACCATGCGGGGACACGGGGACACCATGCACTTAAACACTAGCACTCACTGTATCCAGGCTTATAGACGGCGCGGATCCGGCGCACCAGCTTGCCGGTTCGCCTCAACGGGGGTCCCAGAGCCAGGGCGGCCGGGCCGGAGCGCTCCGCAAACACTATATAGTTCTTTCGGTTCTGTAAAGGCACTTCGAAACGTCCGGAACACTCGAGTGGCTCCTGGGGCAGCTTGAGGCGGATGATCGCGTCCTCGTGCGGCCAGCGGCCCTGGCGGCGGAGGACTCTTCGCACTTGGACGGTGGCGGCATCCTTGGCCAGCGACTGGACCCGGGCCTCGAAGGCGGCGGGGGCGCGATAGGCTCGCCAGGCGACGTCGGCCCTCTCGCAGTACAGGCGCCGCGGCGCAGCCAGGCTGCTGGCGAGACACAGTAGGGCCCAGCAAACCGCCGCGCGCCTTATCCTCATCCCGCCATAGCTAACGCGTCCCCGAGGCAGACGACCCTCGCTCCGCGGCAGCCGGCGCGCGACTGGCCGCTCGCGCCCCGCCTACACCGAAATAGTCTTGATACTCTCGAGCCACGCGCCGTTTTATCTCGCAATGATTAATTTGCGGCTCGCAATTAGTGGCGGGTTAGCGCCTGTGCGGGTTCGGTGACGGTAGCCCGGCAGGTGCGGCGACGGTGACGGTGACGGTAACCCTACAGGTGCGGGATGATATCTCGTTGTTCGAATGCACGTTAAACGTTATGTACAAGCTGCTGCTCGATAGTTTTAATATTACAAATATACAATTTAAATCAATATAATGAGAAGAATTTTGAGCTTTCAACGTTATAATTATAAAATATTATCAAAGTCTTAACTTTATATTCGCCTTAAATTAAATAATTCGGATATTATATTAAAATTTTACGCATCATTAATGTTAAATAACTCTTTAGTTTTAGGCTCAAATTTTTTTCTTAATTTTAATCGACAATAATTTGAAAATTAAAATATGATTGTAAAGTTTATGAGTGGTTAATGTTTCATTGATATGAGTAAGAGCTTCTAAGATCTGTGATCCAGGTTTCCTAGAACTTGTTTACTTCGCTAAAACCGTAAACTCGTCATGATGATGATCATGATTCCAAAGTGTTTAACGGATGAAGCTGGTAACTAACAATAAATCCAAACTTGCGTACTAATATTTTAAAAGCGAAAGTGTGTTTGTTACCCCCTCACGCCCAAACCACTGAACTGTTTTTGTTGAAATTTGAAAAATGTACGGTTCTCGCGCGATCTAGTATTATTATAATTTAAAATAAAACAAAAAATCAATATCAAAGTTTTAAAATTAATTTGCACGTCATTATTTAGGCCAAATGTTGGATTTTTGTTTAGCACATTAAAATATTTTTTTGACGATCTCTGTGGCGCAGTGGTTGAGCGCTTTGGTAGCTCACGCCGGGGGTCGCGGCTTCAAATCCCGCCGACGGAACTAAAAAGTTTTTCAAAAGCTCCTGGGTCGTGGATGTGTATTAAATATGTATATCGTATAATAAAAATCTTAAATATGTGTATAGTATGAAAGTATATAATATATATCCGTTGTCTGGTACCCGTAACACAAGTCCCTCGGGTACTTACCACGGGGCCAGACTGACGTGGTGTGAAGCGTCCA